>CAUZXP010000519.1:45353-72353 GCA_963584105.1 Alviniconcha strummeri | reverse complement strand
AGTAGCCTGCTGAGATACTCGACTCTAAAGTTTTCATACAACGGGTAGAAGCAGATCAAGTGTTTTGTTGTTGTTATTTTTCCATCTTGAAATTCACCGCAGTAGTAGCAGCCACATTAAGCGTCACGCGAAGACAGGTTGTCAAAATCAAACGCGGAATTATTCAGTGGCAACGAACCTAGGCGTTGGCTGGCTGGCTTTTGTGGACAATATTGAAGAATATAGAGATGCTGAGCGCTCCAAATACTCGCGCAATGTAGGTACTTTGTCAAATGAATGTGTCATTTTCGTTTCGATGGGTTTTTGTTTGTTTTTGTTTTTGTTTGTTTGTTTTGACCATTTTCAGCTGTTTTCTAAATGGAGCGCTGCCTATATAGCCATTGGCAGAAAGTATTTCCCAAGCATGCGTGATGTGAATGTAGGCTGAGGATTGCTGTAGGCGAGCTGAGGAACGAGGCTAGCCAGGACAGCCTGCGAGATGTTCCGCACGCTACTCCCTGGCAAATGCACGAGGTGCTTTGTTTACACAAGACTTGGTTTATCTAATGATGGCATACAGGAACAACAATACACAATTATTGTTGCATGTGATTGGTCGTGCATTTGTTTGGAATTAGTGCCTCAACACGCGTTGTTTGTATTGAGATTACTAAACCTGTGCTAACGTGCATGCAAGTTCAGAATGGTTCATGGCTTTCATTCCTTCAATTTCCTGTTGGACACCAGTGGGCAAAGTCGGTTACAGGAACCACAGTGCACAGTTACTTTTACCACAGGAATCAGGACTTATGCAAGCTTAAAGCAAACTACTGCAAAATACTAATATGTACAAGACTCATGGCTTTCGCACCTTCTCTTGCTTTGGACCCCACATTTGGAAGTCACTCCCACAAGACCTTAGACACCGCTCAACCCTGTCATTTTTTTAAAGCCAAATTAAAAACCTTCCTCTTCTCACAGTATTTCCATCCTAACTAATATCAGTACCCAGTTCTGCTACAGTCAGTGTGTGTGTGTGTGGGTGGGTGTGTGGGTGGGTGGGTGTGTGTGTGGGTGTCGGGCGTGATAGAGCTTTCGTCTCGGTATGTAAGCCAAGACTTACAGATAATCATAATTTATATATAAAACCTTGTAGCAGCCAAAGATGTCCAAAACCAAGGCTAAACAGAATGCTTCTAACTTTAGCAGCCCAGCATTTCTTTCTTCTTTCATCCGTGTTAAATAGCCTAGAGTATGCTTGCTTTGGAAGACGATCCGAGTCCAATTTGAGGATTCTCAGCCGGTATCACATCTGACCGCACTGTTAACATACAATAGCCGCCATTTCTCCGTACACAAATGTGTTGGGTACTTTGAGCGGGACATTCAAATAACACTTGCAAGCAAATGTGTGAACTCTTTTTACATTACTCATACGATGCAGTCCCCAAATGTCTGCTGAGTACGGAATTACAGGTTGTACTTTGGTGTCAAATACATTTTTTTGAGCTTTTTATTTTTATTTTTATCTGACTGAGTTCACCGATATATCTGACACATTCTACACAAGCACGGTTTCCTTTCGCTGCCAAAACAGCTCATGAGCTCGTGTTCACAGAGCACGTCGGACGCACTTTAGACAGTGGTGGTGGTCAATTCCAAAGTTTGTCGATTTTGGTTGGAATTCTTCGACCTGAAGCAATGCAAGTCAGCAGCCAACAACAGAGAGCTGCTGTGGGCATTTTGTGGCAGTTTTTAAGGGATGTCAGGAGGACCGAGGGAGGAAAGCAGTAATTTTAAGCCGGTCAAACCTAAATAGTCCTTGAAAAGCCACTAATGAATAACATTTCTTTAAATACAGAAAATTACAAGGCATCATTATACATATAATTATGAAGCATGAAGGAATGAGTCTTTTTTATAATTTAAAAACCACGTCAGGGCGAACTCAGCTAATCAAATGACGCGTGACCGAGTCTCAGTTTCGCACGCAACACAATCTAAATAGCTATTATATACCTTTTTTCTTCTTCTTTTCTTCTTTTTTTCTTACAATAGGTGGCAGACATTTGTCACATACAGGAACAGGAATAAAAACAAAAATCTTCTGCACATGTATTATTGAACAAGGTTCTCAGAGAATACGTCGGAGACAGTTTTTTCTGATCTGCGCTAAATCCATACAATGTTACAAAATGTGCCCTAACAGTACCGTAATGAAATTGCGTGGGTCTGATAACCGAGGCGGGATTATTGTAAAAACGTATACAAAGAGCACTTGCTCACATTATAATACTAAAAGATAGTGACACAAAATACATTTATACATATGTTCATCTTCTTGCTACTTGTTTTATTTGTACAAAGCAAAACAAATGCATGTGGCAAACTACAAAATGTCAATGCAAGACTCATGCCTCATATTTGATATAGTGTTTGGGTGCATAGGAAATGTTTGCTTTATTGGACTAAAACGTCAGACTAATGAGCCAGAAGTAAACGTGTGTGTGTTTGTGTGTGTGTGTGTGTGTGTGTGTGTGTGTGTGTGTGTGTGTGTGTGTGCGCGTGTGCGCGTGCGTGCGTGCGTGCCTGCGTGCGTGCGTGCGTGCGTGCGTGCGTGCGTGCGTGCGTGCGTGCGTGCGTGCGTGCGTGCGTGCGTGCGTGCGTGCGTGCGTGCGTGTGTGTGTGTGTGTGTGTGTGTGTGTGTGTGTGTGTGTGTGTGTGTGTGTGTGTCTGTGTCTGTGTCTGTGTCTGTGTCTGTGTTACTGCACTTGGACGATTTTTCAGTCCATATTTTTTTGACTTGTAGAACGTTCTATTGCAAAACGTATGGAATGTTTTATGTAAATGACGAGGCAGATGGCACATTTCTCTGCAAACAGATGATAAAGTTGTATTGTAGTACATTGTGTAGGTCTGTATGCATTTTACAGAAGCAAAACAAGCAGGCCATTTGCCGCTTACCTTGACGGGATATTTGCTCCCGGTCATCGCCTGAACTCTTCAACCGCTAACACAAAAGACTACTGGTTCCGGAAGTAGAAAACCACAGCATGACCCAGTGACCTTGACACGGCGTACCACATTCGTTCTCTGTTGGTCACGCTCAGCTGCGCCACTGCTGCGCGAAGACGCGAGTCGTAACTCTGCCGTGTCTCTCCTCTTGTTTGGTCAGAGCTCACCGTTTGGTCGTCGGCTGTTCCCGACGATAGTTTGCTGACGGTGGACACGGTAGTTGTCCTGACGCTGGTAGAATCAGCAGCGTCAGCTGTGTCTCTTTCTGCCGCTGAGTCCTTCGGTCCGGATCTAGTGCCAACCGGTTGCTTCTCTTCGTCCGCCTGTGTAGAGTCAGTTGTGTTGATGTCCACATCAAGGCTCGAGGGGTTTACAGCACCAGGGGGCATTTCCTCGATTGTTTCCGCCACGTCTTTTCCGTCACAGCACTTAATGGGATCGCCGTCTTCCTCTTCGTCATCCGACTGGTTTTCAATTGTTAGTGTTGCGTCAAAGCGCAGCACTATGCCGAGGGTGCACTGGTTCCGCGCTCTGGGGCAGTAATCACCTCTGTTCCAGTCGTTGGCGTATCTTTGATGATGATCGGCATCATGATCGTCTTCTTCTGTATTTTCGATCGCAGGTAGCGGTTGTGGTTGTGGTGACCTGCTGCTTTCTGAGAGTGTGCGTTTGTCGCCCGGCTTCTTGCTGTTCTGCTCGTCGACATCCTCTGCAACGCCGAAGCCATTTTCTGACGACCTGAACCTTCTTCTGCGTGATACTTTGTGTGATATTTTCCGTTCTGTTTTGCCATCTCGTTCCCTTCCATTCGGCGCTTCATCTTTTGTGGCATTGACGACAGCTCGTCGTGACGTCACGTTTGTTACGTCATTGTGTGCTCCTGTCGTGACGTTGTCGTCATTTCTCGGGCCTGCTTCGTGCCCGGATGTTCCAGCATCGTCATCTACGAAACTGTCGCCGGTGGCCTGAATGTTCTGGTTGACTATCGGCTTGGTTAGGACAGTTTTCGCTGACGCAGAACTCACCGGACTGGGCAACACGTTCGTTCCTTCATAGCCATCATAGGACTCGACTGTGACTGTCTCAACGCCTGATGTATTTAAGGGTGCACCTTCCGGCAGAAAGACGACCACCTTCCTCTCCAGACCAACCACAAACTGGAAGCTGGTCATGGTGATCTGAACAAACGGAAAGCAAAGAGAGAAATAATTAAGTAAACGTTCAGAGGCGGCTGTGTATATTGGCAGTAATGTAGCAGGAGGTGCAAGAGGCTCGATCTGCGTTCCCTAACTCCTGTCCAACAACTGCCCTCCAGGCCTTCACACAGTTGTCTCTGTCAAGCTTACAAAACAATGTGCACATGCATACACACGCACGGCCGCGCTCCACACACACACACACACACACACACACACACACACACACACACACACACACACACACATATATATATATACACTGGGCATTTCCTTATGGCTGGGCAGTTTACAGGAAAGGCACTGCACGCAGGTTTCCTCCTGTTCAAAAGGGGCAGCTGTCTTACCTTGTTGCTGGGTGCAAATGCCAGTTGGCGCTCCCTGCCGGTAAAGTGGGTGATGACCTCGACAGCCAGGTCAAGGTTACGAAGCTCTCGTGCAAAAGCAGGCCCAGCCTGGAGCCCGGATCCAGGACAGGTCGTGCTCAAAGCGTACGTGTCAGCCGTCAGAATCAGCACATCCTCTGCTGGGATGTCCTCACCTGCACAAATAAAGTTCTGGAAGTGAAGGAACTTGTGTCTGTATTGTTGATGATGATGATGAGTTGATGCTTAATGTCCTCAGATGTCAGTTGACATATTAGGGACAAGTTGTGACCAATGCCGAAGCACGGTGCAATAAATCTTTACGTCCACGGAAACCAGAAGGCTCGTTAGGACGGACAGCCCAGGACGTCCACCTCAACTCTCACACAGCTCCTGAACTATGGTCTGTATTGTTGTTGTTGATTTGCTTTTTATACTTTTGTAACCGAGTGTATTGTATACATGTTCCGGGCCATGAACCTATAACCTTTTCTTTCCGGTCCTTTTCCTTTTTGATTGGGTGGGGGTTTATGGCCCCAATTATCTAAGGTGTTAAAAGTTGTGTGCTGGGCCGGCAGTGTCCCTTTTCCCCCAGTGTCCCTGCAGAGGCAGGTTGTTTGTTTACTGTTGTAGCCTGTGTTCATGTGTTCATCTCAGGGGAGAGCCTGTAAGTAGTTATTCTTCTTGGCTTGTTGTTCTGTTGTTTCTTATTGATGTAAATAATGTATGTTTATAATGTTATGTTCACAACGTGCCTTGATTTTGGTTCTTGAATACGTGGGTAATTTCGGCGTCAGATTGTCGCCTAGTTGTAGCCGCCTGGTTGCAGCCGCCATGGCGTCAGTGTACATTGTATGTGTGTTCATATCTTAAGCTTTTATGCCACAAGATGACCGGTGTTTCCAAAATGTATGCAGCTACAGGGTTAGCTGATATGTAGCTAGTATGTTATGCTGCCATTGCTGTATGTTCAGTTTGAGTGATGCTTTGCCGATGCAAAGTTATCCCTCTAAAGTATGGGTACTTTGTCAGTGTGGCATAACTTACTTGATTAGTTTCCTACCGATGTTTCTGCATGAAATCGGTGGTATATTATGGCTAACACTTTGAAGATGTTGACTTCATAGTTGTAGAATGTTCATTTTACTAGTTGAATATGGTTTAGTGCATAGGGGTGATTGTATAAACTGTGAGAGATGTTATTTCTGTTTTGATCCGGCTTTTGTATGGCCGAGCCTTGGGCGCGCAGACTATCACTCTACTTAGCTTGTAAACCCTTTCCGGGTCTCTGTGCGTGTACCCGAACTGGCCGGTGTCTCTGTTCACTAACCGAGCAGACAGGCGCAGCCAGATCAGCAGTTTAGATTCTTGCTGCGCTACCCGCGTCAGTAAGACGATTGACGTTGTTCACAGATATGCTCTGCTAGGATGCTCAGATACGCTTTGAGTAACGAGGCTGGAGCCGGTCAGTTTATGACTGACTTCCTCCCGCTTACGGCATGGTCCCAAATGCCACCCGTGTCACTCTCCATCTCGTTGTGTGCTTAAGTGGAACTGCTGTAACGATTATCTCACTCTTCCTGTTTAGTTAAGAATGAACTTGGTAATCCGCATTCTTCACTATTACTTTATTGTATACTATATTATACTGGGAGTTCATCAGTTAATTGACTGGCCGTCTCTTGTATACTCACCGCGACTCTGTGAGATACGGGTTTTAAGTGTAAGTCAAGTACACGATTTATGTGCTTGATTATTAATCATTTTGTCCTGTATTATAGTAACCCACAGGTAAACTACATGGTTACTGTATTTATTAGATTAGTAATTGCTGTTGTTTAGACTTTACATTTGCTTTCATGTTCTAAATGTTTTGTTTGCTTGTGTCTTTTCCAACACAGACACTGTTTCCTGGTTGGTGTACAAATAAAATGTTATAGTAACCTCTGACTTGTGGCTCTTCATTCATGCTTCCAACCTGCTTCCCCTCAACTCCCCATCCCCACTCCCCTACACTTTCTTTCTTAGTTCCACCCACCCCCCACCTTTGACTGATTAGAAGATTGACTGTCATAACACATTGCGCTTTATTTCTGAGACTAGATCGTTTCTTCTTTCTTTCCTCTGCATTGTTTTTCGTTTCTTCTTAAAAAATAAACCCAACAGTGATAACCTGGTAGCTAGTTCTCCGTGAAACTTTCTTGACATGAACAAAACCCGTAACAAAAAAAGTAGTGTCCTGTTACAATCGTGACAGTTGATTTCCTGAAAAATCGTTTTTCGTTTCTCTTAAAAAAATAAATAGACCCAACTGTGATAACCTGGTGGCTAGTTCTCCGGGAAACTTTCTTGACATGAAAAAAAACCGTAACAAAAATCTGGTGACCTGTTGCAGTCGTGACAGTTGATTTCCTTGAAAAAAAAATCGTTGCAGTAAGTAACTTGGTGCTTTACGCCCAGTCAGCCATTACGGTTATATCAGAGCGATACAGTTGCCCCGTTCTTTCTCTAAACAGTGGTTGTAGGCCTGTCCGTTAGAGCTTATGCACGTACTCCTCACTCACCGACTCTGAGCTCCTTCTTCAGGTAAGCAGCGAGCTCCTTGGCACAGGCCGCGCAGTCCAGGATCTGTGGCGTGTGGTGACCGTCGTGGGATATCAGGTGCACGCGCACCCCCGTGGTCGGCAGAGACAGCTCGGGAATCTCCGTGCTGTGGGTGACGTACTTGAATTCGGTCGATGACGTCAAGGACACGTCACAACCGTTCTTGGACGGCTCGACCATCTTCAGCAGGGTCTGCACCGCTGGGGGACACCTGACGGACGTGGACAGTTCTTTCCGGACAAACCCTGACGGGCAGGTCGTAGGCCACGCCCCTGCGCACCAGATGGTGCAGTCGGGAACTTTCTGAATGATTCCCCGCACGAGTGGCACTACTTCCCCGTGCAACTCGTCCACGAGGAGACAGACTGGTCTCTCCTTGGCCCGAGCCTTCAGGCGTCCAATAAATGTTAAACCACTCATCTGTGGAAAGTCGGTGGCGGACAGGATAGTATCGGTATGTACCTCTCCTTGCTCAGCCTTGTTGCCGGGGTACAGGCTCAGCGTGTCCTGGATCTACACACCAATCAACACTCGTGTTGTCATCCAAACTCACAACACGTTAAAGTGAGTAACTTGGAGCTTTACGCCCAGTCGACCAGTCACACAAAACGTCAGAAAGAACGTTTTGAGGAGCGGCGATAGCTTAGTGGTTACAGCGTCGGACTCGTGATGGAAATGTCCAGGGTTCGAGTCCCTGCAGGAACGGCAGGAGAATTTTCTTCTCCAGGGTCAACTTTCTGTGCTGAATCTTATTTCGGTATCGGTTCCACCCACATGTTACCGTAGTAGCACGTAAATGATCCCGCTTATTCTGCCAAACGTGCAGATGGCAGATTACAGCTAAACACACATGCACCTTAGCCTACGTATGTGGCTTTGCATGAAGTGACATGGTGCATAGTTGTATGGTGTACACAGAACGCGCCCAGGCGGCAGCATTTTCATGTGGCACCGGCCATGCCAGCGTTTTACGTACACCACGTCGGTGAATATTTAAAAGACGCGCTATAAAAAAAAACTAGTCACTCATGTAGAATCACATGCGAGCGCAGTGAGTCTGCTCGAGAGCGGAGAATAATGCTATATAAAAACGATCAACAAACAAACACTGATTGTAGCAGGGCAATAAAGAGCGTGTGCAATTTCCGGACCAAGACCATTTTCTCAAGGAACAGACTAGCAGGCAAACAATGATCAATGAAAAATGAAACTTGTCCTGTTTCGGTTGCTGGTACTGGCGTGTACAGAAAGTGTTCAAAAGTTAACGAGTTACAAGCGGGACAGCTGGTGCAAATGAGCATTCAAATATGGACGAAAGACACTTTAATTGTCAACAAAACGGTACCAAACCGGAAACAAGACTTCAACTACTGTCAATGAATCAGTCAATCAATATGTATCCATGCTAAGTGTCGCAATAAAATGACTCATGGAATGACACATGGAATGACTAGTTCAGTTGGCAGTGTATCTGACCGAAGAGGTAGGCGAAATACTGACGCGGTGAACACCGGGTCTCCGCTGACTTCCAGAGTCAGCTTAAGTGCAGACTCTCTTACGATGTCCGCACAGTCCCCGTGTGCAATCACAATCATTAACATTAGTGCACACGTTAAAAATCCCAAAACACTGGCAGCCATACCAGTGCTTGGACACAGGACAATACTGCACACACTGGTAGGAATGGGTAGCGCTGCTTTTGCGGCTGCTGCGCTTTATCCAGGTAAGGCAACCCAAATTTCCCGCCAGGGACAAGGAAGTACTGAAAAAGCAAAACAAGCAAACAAACAAACAACAAACAGCAGCAGCAGCAACAACAACAGCACACACGCACGCACACACGCACGCACACACGCATGGACGAACGCACGCACGTACACACAAACACACACACACACACACACACACACACACACACACACACACACACACACACACACACACACACATACACACAGAGTGGTACCTGCTTGAAGATGACCAGAGCCACCGGGGACGGTCCGGCCTTAGCGGTCAAGACGCAAACATAACAACCCTCCTTCACCCACTGCACCCCTCTGAGGGTCAGCAGCAGGGTCTTGCCGGACCCGGGGGGGCCCACCAGATACACCCGCTTCTCCCTGCAGCCTAGCACCTCACTCTGCTGAGGCAGGAGCACCACGGTGGAGAAGCGGTGCCCTGTTTCGCGTACGGCTTGCCCCAGGGTTCGAATCTCTGTGCGTGGGGTTTGAGCGGTCCAGACGGAGAGCGTGGACAGTGGCCCGCAGAATCTGACGGAAAGAAATGGTGGTGATGGAATCCAGGGTAGTGCATTGACTCAACAACGTAGACTGCATAATCTAAAACCACGAAATTCAACGAATTGAACAGAATAATTTATTTCCTTCGTTCATAAATGATATACACTTCACGAACCCAACAACAGTCTGTAAAGAAATGTTTCACTGGTATTAAGAAAAGGCTTTAATCAACCACAAAATAACAGGTCAATGCACTGAAACTAAAATTAATAAGGAATCTAATATAAAAAATAAATAAATAAAAAACACACACACTATCTTTTGTAAGTCAAATATTCCGTTCCATTGATAATTAAGTCTCTATTACTCCAACATGTACATCTAATATAACTCGAACCTCCCAATGATCTGCTCGTAAACGCCTTCTTCGAGTACCGGCGGTTTGTCTGGGAAGTACCGATCCCACCACTGTGACAGATGCGTGACGTCATTGTCCGTTGCCGCTTGATGTTTGTCGGGCAAGTCCTCAGCACACAGACAGAAGTCTTCCGCTGGATTCCTGAGGCACTGTGTCAGCGCCTGTCGAGGAAACAAGTGCCGTTGCTCATTCATCATTTTCCGTGATTCAATGTCCAAACACGCAAAACGTTCAAAAACAAAACAAAACAAAAAACGCTATCTATTAAGACAAAACACAACATGCAAATTTTCGGGGTAATCCCCTTTATCAAGTTACAAAACAACACCCAAACAACAGTTAAACTGTGAAAGACAACGAAAATTGAGATGGCGAGCTAAATCCTTATCTGTTTTTGATTTGTTCAGTGCTTGGAAGAATGATTGAACAGTTTAACAGTTTATGAGGGGCTGTGACAACGCGGAGCTTTGTGTGCCAGTTATTATGCGTTATATATACATTTTCATGAAAGGAGTCATTCAATAGAAACAAAACATCCTCTGCTGATGATAGTTACCGAATGCGAGACGGAGATTACATGCACTAATTGTAAGTAGGAGCATGGGCGGTTTGACCGGAGGCAAAATATTTAACTTGCAACTTTGAAGCCGTTGTAGTCGAAATTCAGGCAGACAGTCGAATCTTTTGTTTATATTAACAGTCCTGGTGGATGTCAAGGGTTTGTATTCGTTAAATAAAAAGCAGAATTTAATCCCACCCCCACTCCCTCCCGCCGACTGTTGCCTCATTTCGGTTACATGTAAAAGTAGTGATGGAAGACAAACAAAACCCGGTTCCCTAAATGCCCATAAAATGCTGCCAAAGTGGTTTCGCAATAGTCTTTAGACCCTGCGCTTTAGTTTAAACCCTGTGCTATAGTTTAGACTCTGTGCTACAGTTTAGACCTTACGCTGTTGAAAAATCCCTCCGTGCCAATAACATGGTCCTAAGCTGTTACAGTGGCCATCATCTAAAGTTCTGTATAATACCTCTCTTAAGCTTGGATCAGAGTCGAGCGCTGTCTTCAGCATTGCCCTGCTCAGGTTGGGAAGAACCAGCATGGTGGACACCGGAACCGTGCACGTGATGTCACTCACGAGGTGCAGAACGACGTCCTTTTCCTTCCGCATCGAAGACAGCGCCTTAATCAGCACCTTCTTCACCATCTCCACTTTTTCCCGCTCGTTCATGTTCAGCTCATCGAATGTGTCTCCAACGGCCTTCACGTCGATGGTGATGATTCCGTGGGCTTTGTTAATGAGCAGCACGTCGATCTCGCCGCGTCTGTACTGAGGAAGAAGGTCGCCGGTCCTGGGGAGAGGTATCTTCAGCTTCTCGCGAGGTTGACCAGGATCCTTTCGAGGGATGGGTTTGTTGAGGTATCCATCGAAAGTGGGGCCTGATATGCTGAACCAGATCTTTTCTGTCAGTACTTCTTGTAGAGTTTGTAGAAACCGCTCCACAGCTTCTTCCGCCCTGCAAACGGGCAAACCCGCATACTTTCACACGGGCATCTGTCACCCACAACCTCTTCAAACAAAGCTACGTATTCATATTAGCGATTTGAATCAAGATCTTGTTAATCGACACGTATCAAATGATCCACAGCTTCTTCAAACAAGGCTACGTATTCATATTAGCGATTTGAATTTAGATCTTGTTAATCGACACCCATCAAATTATTATTCTTGTAAATGCGGGGCTGTGTCGAAAACTATTGGACACTGTCCTCCTTGTTTGCTCACTCTACACTCAAGCACGGGACTATACCATCCAAACACTTACCCTGCATTACATTACCATACCTGTGTTAGTGAGCGGTGTCCCTAGTCTCCCTTCAGCAACACAGTTTGCAATATTCTTAACAGTTCATGAATTCATTGTTCGCACAAACCGCTTTGATGTCGTAAATCGAGTCACGACCGAACCGTAACCAAAGCGCTATGCCTCTTCTGTCTTTATGCACACTTTTCTTTCTCATTTCCTCCTTTCACCACCCCTCTCTCTCTCTCTCTCTCTCTCTCTCTCTCTCTCTCTCTCTCTCTCTCTCTCTCTCTCTCTCTCTCTCTCTCTCTCTCTCGTTGAAAATCAAATGTTAGCCACCCACCACATTAAAGATTTTGTCATTTTAAGAGTCTCATATATGTTTACTTGTTTAAAGCTCCCAAAACTACTATGCTGTTTTCTCTTAGTGTGTTTTCATTAATAAAACTGTTTAAACCAAAACGAGCAAACGGGAGACAAAACAAAACTACTATGCTGTTTTCTCTTAGTGTGTTTTCATTAATAAAACTGTTTAAACCAAAACGAGCAAACGGGAGACAAAACAAAACTACTATGCTGTTTTCTCTTAGTGTGTTTTCATTAATAAAACTGTTTAAACCAAAACGAGCAAACGGGAGACAAAACAAAACTACTATGTTGTTTTCTCTTAGTATGTCTTCATTAATAAAACTGTTTAAACCAAAACGAGCAAACGGGAGACAAAACTAAACTACTATGTTGTTTTCTCTTAGTATGTCTTCATTAATAAAACTGTTTAAACCAAAACGAGCAAACGGGAGACAAAACTAAACTACTATGTTGTTTTCTCTTAGTATGTCTTCATTAATAAAACTGTTTAAACCAAAACGAGCAAACGGGAGACAAAACAAAACTACTATGTTGTTTTCTCTTAGTATGTCTTCATTAATAAAACTGTTTAAACCAAAACGAGCAAACGGGAGACAAAACTAAACTACTATGTTGTTTTCTCTTAGTATGTCTTCATTAATAAAACTGTTTAAACCAAAACGAGCAAACGGGAGACAAAACAAAACTACTATGTTGTTTTCTCTTAGTATATCTTCATTAATAAAACTGTTTAAACCAAAACGAGCAAACGGGAGATATGGGTACATTGTTCAACAGTGGCCCATCAATGGAAACGTTCTTCACTATTTCAACCAGAAGTATCGTTATGATCAACCCACAAAACAGTCATTTCGCATCATTTACTTTTACTGGGAAGGCTCTTGACTGTTACCTTTCTTGGCCTTCATTGGCTGGCTGGCTTTTGTGGACAATATTGAAGAATATAGACTCTGACTCATGGCTTTCGCACTTTCTCTTGCTTTGGACCCCACATTTGGAATTCACTCCCACAAGACCTTAGACAGTGCTCAACCCTGTCATCTTTTAAAGCCAAACTGAAAACCTTCCTCTTCTCACAGTATTTCCATCCTAACTAATATCAGTACCCAGTTTCTGCTACAGTCAGTGTGTGTGTGTGTGTGTGTGTGTGTGTGTGTGTGTGTGTGTGTGTGTGTGTGTGTGTGTGTGTGTGTGTGTGTGTGTGTGTGTGTGTGTGTGTGTGTGTGTGTGTGTGTGTGTGTGTTTGTAGTTCTCGTTTAAAAAATTTTTTTTATATACTTTATGTAAATTGTTTTGGTAGGACTATACTCTACATGCGTATAGAATATCATATTTAGGTTAATATGTATCATGTGAGCGCTCAGGGCGTTGATGAGCGCATGATAAATGTACATTAGTATTATTATACATGGACTGATATGAACAATGAAACAAAGGAGTGATATGTCTAATATGTTCTTACTGACCTGGAGTTGCTTTGGGGTGAGAGTTCCTGGGTGTAGCAACCGGGTATGTGTGTGCTGGGCGCTCGTTTGGACATGTTGAATAGTATTGGTGGCACGATGTACGTCCTGTTGTCAATGTCAGGGAAAGTCTGGTTGGTGAAATCCTGTATCACCTTTTCCAGACTTTGCTTGGTTTTGTCAGGGTGACTCCGATGTGGTAATGACCTGGCCCTGTTTCAAATGCAGAAGAAAACATTCAATTCAGGAAATATGGAACACAAAAAAAGGAAAGGCTGCATTCTCCTATGTCACCACTGCCCTCCCTATTTTCCCCTCAAGTGCATGACCTTGCCACAAAGATCCACCGAGAGGTTCTTCTTCCATCTCCCTCTTCCCTGACCAGAGAAAGCAACTGTGGTGATGGTGATGGCGGTGGTGTGTGGGGGCGGGGGAGAGGGAGGGGATATATAGTTCCTGTTGGATGTTTGCTTTGTACGCTTTTTCACGACCCACGACTCACTACACACACATATTTATTAATCAGCCATTCGGAAATCATCTTTAAAAAAAGGCGTTGTCAAGTACCCCAAAACAGCTCAAGAGAATTTAACCTCCCTGGCATTTTTTACTCACAATGTTTTCACGGTTGGACGTTCCGACGTGGCTCGGCTCTGGCGATGCTTTCTTTCCTCCGTGTTCTGTGCTACTCCCATGCACTCGGCACCGCTGTCTTGCAGTGCAGGATTATCACGTACCGCTTCATGATGTTTTCTTTTCGAGTTTTCTTGTGATTCATTTGCCACATTTTCGGGTAGATTTTGTACCGTTGTGAGACCTGCTCCGGGTGGGCTGTTTTTAGGAAATCCTTCTGGGGCAGAAAGGTTGTGGGCCTGTGCAACAGGGGGTCTAGGGGGTCGTCGTTCATCTGGCCGCCTTTTCAGTTCTCGCTGCCGCACGCTCTCCTCGGTTGCGTTTCCCGCTTTCGTCTCTTCTGGTTGCATTGCAGTTGTTTTAATCGAAAGCTTTGTTTTCTGGTGGGTGGTGGTCCGGTTCCATTCTGAAGACGTTTCCAGCGCCAACGGTGTTGCAATAGATTCAGACGTTGAAGATTTTACAGGCCCGCTCCTTTCCATGGCGTGACCCGGAAAAGAAACTGCGTCTTCTTTCAGTGTCATTTCTTTGTCTTTGATTCCTTTTCTTGTTCCGTGATGCTGTGCACTCCATGTGCTTGTGCTGGTGGATGCAGATTTGAGATTATCATGAACACTGGTCATATTTTTGCTGCTTTTAGAATTGTTCTTTTTGGCCTCGTTGAAACGCGCCTGCATATTTGACGTCCCATGGTGCGGTTCATCTTCAAAAAGGGACTCGGACTTTGTTTTATCGCACTGAAAAGCAGCATCTTTTACTGTATGCTTTGGCCTCTCTTCAGTCGTGATGTTTGAGGCTTGTCCTTGAAGTTCTGCAGAATGTTCTTTCACACGATCTCCACTGCCATTGACTGAACCTGTTAATTTCTGACCGTCCAGGTCTCGTGAATCTGTGTCCACGTCATCGTCTCGTGAATCTGTGTCCACGTCATCGTGGCAATCTTTCCCTCTTGTTTTGCCTCTGCGCCGCACTTCTGCATCTTTTTTCTTCCGATGCACTTGTTGATCTCCATGATTTATTTCGTTTGTACGCGTATTTTCTTTGTCGGAATCTTGGGCGGTTTTCCACTCAGGAAGACGTTTGCTTTCGGTACTCGCGTGGGATTCACTCTGGGTTTCGCTACTGTGTTTTCCTCTGCGTCTGTTACGCGTAGATTTCGGTTTTGCAGACGAGGGGCTGTTGCGTGTGCCGGCGGAAACAGCTGCGAGCGTTGGTTTGTGGCGTGCAGCGACTCCACTCGTGCCGGCGCCGTTTTCAACAACAGCACAAACGTCTTGCCAGCTGGTATCGACAGGTTCTGAACCTTCTGCTGAACCTGCCTCAGTAGTTCTAAACCTTCTGCTGGTATCGACAGGTTCTAAACCTTCTGCTGAACCTGCCTCAGTAATTCTAAACCTTCTGCTGGTATCGACAGGTTCTAAACCTTCTGCTGAACCTGCCTCAGTAGTTCTTGGAGGTTGGGGTTGTTGGGCTGTGCTCCGCCTGGGGCATGCGGTGCTGTCTCCAGCCCCTAAACCACTCTGACGGTTGGACGGGTGAGGCTGACCACCGTGTCCATGTTTCCCAGTGGGAAGCCTCGGAAGACCTTCGTCTTCGTGGTTGTCGTTGTGCTCCTCACTGGGGGATTTTCGCCTTTTGTAACTGTACCTTGCTGCTGCTCTGTCGTCGCTCGCCATTGCATCGCAGAGGTTTTCGTTGGGTCACTGGACACTTCTACAGCTGTGTTTTGACTTGTTTCGTTTCTGTTCCGTGTATTAACGCGTGTCTATGTCATCACGGGCATGCACCGCCTTCTGAGAGTATCTAACTCCAACAGCGAATTCGCTAGCGCTGTAGGATTCTTTCCAAGGATATTACAGGAGTACCACTGTTGTTAACCTCCTCTCCGCTGCTTTTAGTATGGACCTTTCTCCTTTCGTGCGTGTCACGGCACAGTTCTGGCTCGTTAAAAGCGTTGCACTGTCGTATGGGTGTTATGGGGATGATAATGGTGGGGGGAAAAACACACCAAGATATGTATCTTGTACTTGGCGTGGATGAAGGGTTTATATGCCTGACGTTCTCGTCATCCGAAGACACATGTCACTTTGTTCTCAGGTCTCCGATTCAACTGTGTAATGCTTGCTACTGAAGGTTTTAATTTCTCCTTCCGCGCTTTCTCTGTTTCCACTCGTCCCAACAAGTTCGTCCCCGTTCACCAGACGAGCTTTATCAATTGCTGTCGCCGACTTTACAGTTACGACAACAAAAGAACTGATTGCAACTTGTTCAGATGCGTTCACGAGCAATAGTCTGATGTTTTATGTACCTGAAACAAGACAGAAAATGCATGAATCATTGCATAAATGTGACGGTACAAATTTCCCTGCATAGAAATGGCTTTCAAGCATGATATCGTGTTTCTATTTTGTTGCTATTTACACACACACACACACACACACACACACACACACACACACACACACACACACACACACACACACGCACGCACGCACGCACGCACGCACGCACGCACGCACGCACGCACGCACGCACGCACGCACGCACGCACGCACGCACGCACACACACACACGCACACACACACACACACACACACACACACACACACACACACACACACACACACACACACACACACAATTAAAGCATGCAACTGATGGCTGAAGCATTATATAATTATTTATGTAGCCTTACACAGAGATAATTAGAGACCAAATGACTCAGCGCTCTACCATTGACGTGTTCGCCGGTGTTATCTTACCGAGCTGGGTTACAGCTCGGAACATCAGTGCTATTTTTATTTCCTGCAGCCTTCCAGAGCCCATATGCATGATGAGAAAATAAAGTGAAAGGCGGATAGCCCCTAATCTTGACTTGCTAAGTCCATAAGTCTGGCTCACTTTCCATATGCCACAGTCGTTAATAGCCACAGAAATAGCCATTGGCTTGTGTTTAAGTTATTAGCTTGTTTTTATTTAATTTTAATTTTATTTTAAATATATTTTTCGCAAAAGATCTTTGTTTTACTAACACTGCTGCGCATGTGCCGTCAAAATCTGGAAACTGGACACAGCGTGACAAAAGTTCAAGGTCAAACGGTTTGTTGCAAATCGGTGGCAGATGTCGGTGAACTATGACCCCTGCCGAAAAGAGATTTTTGTGTCTCAGCTCCTCTTCACCGTCGGTGTTATGACGTGCCTTTGTTGCGTGAATCCAAATTTTCTTGAATAATTTGTGGTCTTCAGTGGTACGTGGGACGGCGTCGGTCTGTACAAGTGTTCGTTAGTAGCTATGTCAGTAACGTCAGCAGTTTTGTTATCAGTTTTGTACGGCATTTAGGCTGCTTAATTCAAAACAAAATGAGTCTACAACTTTAAACACCATTACGCCGACCGGATAGCCCTATCTGCGCTCTACGCATGGGGATTGTTTCAGTGTAGTCACCGTTTTGAAGATAAACACTTCTTTTTCTTTTTTCTTTATTTCTTTTTTTTTGGGGGGGGGGGGGTGAGAGGTGGGGGCTGTTTACTTATGCATAATTTATGGGCCCAGGCCAAGTAAAGTTTTCCGCCCTAATGGCAGTTACCGATGACGACGAGTGGACGTCGAGAAAACAGTCAAGTTTACCACCATCGCTCAAGGAGTCGGGAAGCAAATGAGGTAATACGTGAGAGTAGAGTGTCAGGCATGACAAATTAATGTGAAACATTAAAGTCACCCTGTACGAGGGGAGTCACATGTTGCCCCCGATCCAAGGACACTAAGCCCCATATCATCATCAGGGAAGTCACATTCACACACGTAATCAAGAGTCACATTGGCACAAGACCACAATCGCAATGTGTTTCACTTTCAGGTTAGCTGTATCGACGTCATCATGAGGCTATCTTACTTACAAAAGTTGGAGGGGGGTGGTGGTGGAGGGCATATGTTTGCCCATGAAGACTGTTCTTAATTGGGCGAACTGTTTGTTCGCCGAACATACTTCGGACAGTTCTACGAACTGTAATTCGTTTCTTAATTTAACTTTAATTTCGCCGAACATGGTTCGGACAGTTCGACGGACTATGCTTCGTTCTTAACTGGCTTATAATAAGATGCACCTTGCGGCAGAAACGCAGTAGACACTCCAGCATGATCCAAAATGTAGGCTAAAGTCAGGTCAAGTCAATATACTTTGATCATCCCTCACAGGGTAATTCAACTAATCACTAAATCATTCTGGATCCTAGAGACAAGGCTGCGCCTCCAACAAGTCAAGAAATAGGTCAGTTCCTTCCGAAGCGAGTAAAGTATCGACACTGTGATCCATTTTTATTTCTTCCTCGTCCACAGAAGAGCTCTCTGCTCTCAGCCAATCAGAAACAAGGTTCGTCGAACTGGGCGAATATTCCCAGAACATGATGAGCGAAGCTTTTTGGACTCCGAGAATAGCTTTGTCGCAGTTCGACGAAAACCCCTAACTAGGTGCGCGAAGCAAAAGTTCGCCCAATTAAGAACTAACTATGTTCGCCGAACCTTTTTTCTGTTCGGCGAAAAAACAAAAAACAAAAAAAAACGAATTAATAATAATAATAATATAACTCTATTGCCAAGTGTCAATACACTGATTGCACGAGGAATGTTTTGTGGTGACAAGTACACTCATCACACATTCACTCTAATCATAAAACATTTAATTACAACAGCAAATAAACATCCTGGTAAAAAGTCCTTCATAAATAAAACGATGTTCGCAAAGCAAATGTTCGCCCAGTTAAGAACTGGCTACATCTCAGCACTGGAGGGAAAACAATCGTGTTTCAAACGCAATGGAATGTAGGCCAGTCCCTGTGTCACGATAGCCCTACAGCCTTTACTTCAAACTTGCCAGGGCGGTTTGGCCACCTCAACAAAGCCAAGGCAGACGGCAGACAGCCACTCAGTGAATGCTTCACTCGTGGTAAGATTGTAGTATAATTTAGTTCCTTGTGATACCACTACCCTGCAGGGCCGTAAACCAGGCATACTAATTCCTGTCCCGCCTTACTGATAAAGACATGACCGTGCATACACTTTCAGTTTGGAATAAATTGGGTATAGTATATAATTATAGATAAACCATTATCTCACCCCAACCTACTTCTTTGTGAGTTTTCCCCGACAAACGTGATAATACCTAATTAACTATTACATCAAGGAAGTCAGCAGCAACAGTTCAGCCAAGTTTGTTTGAAAAAGATATGATCACGCAATCTATGATCTGTCCCATTCCTAGGAAAACAAGTCATGTGAGCAAGCTGAATACGTTCCGCCATCAAACACAGCAGCGCATCGCCTACTTCATACTTCAAGCTCACCATTCGCTTTAGATGTTCAACATCGCCTAGAAACATTACGTCAGTCAGCACAGCTGTGCTGCACTTGGTTATGCGACTCGCAACAGCAACAACTTCAACTGCCACATTGACTACAATTATTGATTAAACAAAGCTTTCTACGACTAGTCGAGCAAAACTACACCCTAGGCTATATCATACTGAGTGACGGAGTCTGTAAAAACACTCATGACACCATACAACTGACATGAACTTGAAATGATGTACAACCAATACCTTTCAGGATGTGTAGTCGCCACACAAACAGTGACTGTGCGAGGTGGTTTAGGTCTGTCAGTTGTATGGTGTCATGAGTGTTTTTAGAGAGACTCCGTCACTCAGTATGTGTGCCTCTTTCTCAGTCAGTGGCTGTTTTCCGAGTTCTCGTCATCGGGAAATCCCAAACGGAAGTGTAGATCCAGGGTTCGGGCGAAGAAAGAAAAAAAAAGGCAAACAAAACAAAGCAAAGCAAACATACAAGCAAACAATAAGATCGGGCGTGATCTGTTCATGATTCGTTCATAGCTGATGCATGAAAATCCTAAACTTTAATGTCAGGTTATGCATCCTGGCATTATTTATAAATGATACCTATGCAACAGCCCGTACGTTTATCGGTAGAGGTAGACTGAAGTGATTCTCTCTCTCTCTCTCTCTCTCTCTCTCTCTCTCTCTCTCTCTCTCTCTCTCTCTCTCTCTCTCTCTCTCTCTTCTCTCCTCTCTCTCTCTCTCTCTCTCTCTCCTCTCTCTCTCTCTCTCTCTCTCTCTCTCTCTCTCTCTCTCTCTGTATGTCTGTATATGTAGTTTTGATACACAGTCAGTGTGGATAACATGTCTCCGTCAGGTTATATTGCCTGTGACATTCAGTAACACATAATAATTGTTAAAATAATAATAAAATGTGCCTATTGTCAATTGTATTGCTAGTATCGATGTTGCTACCGTTTGGTAATATTGTGTGAGTTTTGAAAGTGTCATTAATAATCTTTACATGTGTTGTCTATTTAGCTTAGTAAGGACAGATTGTAAGAACAGGCTACTGCCTAAAATCTCAATCCTTGAGTAATAAAGTTCTGAGTACCGAATTCTGAGTTCTCTCTCTCTCTCTCTCTCTCTCTCTCTCTCCTCATCTCTCGTCTCTCTCTCTCTCTCTCTCTCTCTCTCTCTCTCTCTCTCTCTCTCTCTCACACACACACACACACACACACACACACACACACACACACACACCACACACACACACACACACACACACACACACACACACACCACACACCACACACACACACACACACACACACACACACACACACACACACACACACACACACACACACACACACACACACACACACACACACACACACACACACACACACACACACACACACACACACACACACACACACACACACACACACACACACACACACACACACACACACACACACACACACACACACACACACACACACACACACACACACACACACACACACACACACACACACACACACACACACACACACACACACACACACACACACACACACACACACACATGCTCACCGGTAAGCACATCAGTGGTGGAGAATGTCATTTTCAACCTGAGGCAACGTGATGCAAAACATTATGGCTGTGTACTGCCGACGCACGGTATGAGACATAGACGGTGTGTACATAAAGGCCCAGTGGTGACAGATACTCCATGGTGGTTGCCTGCAGGCAAGCATATTCAACGTTCAACAGAAGCGCACATGTCGTACCACACTCCGAGCATCGCTTTCCGGCATCTTCCTCCAAACTCTGCCAGATTTAGTTACGCTACTGAAGGGGCACTCGATCTTTATCGCCGGGCAGCCGTCCACCGACACGGCCGGTCAGTGCCTCCGCAACCTAGCGCCCAAATGGCACCCACGTAAACATGAGGCGCATCCACCCCCGGGTAAAAAGAGTTTCGTCTCGATTCAAACGATTGTGGTTTTATCTGAGCTGGCATAAGCAACATGGTCAGTTATAAAACAAACGTCTGATATAATTCAGTTGTTTGTAACAAACTTACTACTGTTTGAGCACCAACAAAAAAAACTGCTTGTTAGCTAACAGTTTTCAGGACCCTATGGCGTAATTAAATACGGCAGTGGTTTAAGGAAGGGTGTCGTAAACCAATGTTTGGAGTTCGGGTACTAATATGACTGTAGAAGCAACCTAGCTCCCAAGCACGCACGTACACATGAGGCGCATCCACCCCTGGTAAAAAAGAAAAGAAAAAAAGAGTTCCGTCTCGATTTAAACGATTTTGGTTTTATTTGAGTTCGCGTAAGCAACATGGTCAGTTAAAAAACAAACTTCTGCTATAATCTGAGTCGTTTGTAACAATCTTACTACTGTATGAGCAGCAACAAAAAACTGCTCGTTAGCTGACAGTTTTCTGGACCCTATGGCGTAACTAAATACGGCAGTGACTGAAAGAAGGATGTCGTAAACCAGTGCTTGGAGTTTGATGTCGCACCGGTATAACATCGACATTTTTAAATCCAAAAGGCGTGACGATGGGACCGTTATGACAGCAGCACTGTATCCTGACAGTGACAGTATGCACAGCAATATCTCCAGTCATGTAAAGAATACTGGACCTAGTCATCGAACTGCACTGTACTGACAGTGTATGCACGTCAGTATTTCCCTTCACGCAAAGAGTGCTGGGCCAACTCACAGAGCTGTCTGAGCAATGGAACAGAGCCAATGGGTGTTTTTTTTTTCTTCAAAAAAACACTTTTCGTTTAAATGCGCTCAAGGCATGACTCATGAAAACACTGAACGAAAGTCGACGCTAGTTAATGGTATCACATGCAACGTATGTCAGAATGGTCAGTGTACTGCTCCACCATCATTATCGCTCTCCTCTTTCTCTCTTCCTTTCTCCTTTCGATCCCCCTCCTCCCCCCTTCCCCCCCCCCCCCCCGCCCCCACCCCATACCCCCGTTTTTTCCCTCCCAACCATCTCTCTCTCTCTCTCTCTCTCTCTCTCTCTCTCTCTCCTCTCTCTCTCTCTCTCTCTCTCTCTCTCTCTCTCTCTCTCTCTCTCTCTCTCTCTCTCTCTCTCTCTCTCTCTCCCCTCCCCCCTCTCTCCTCTCTCTCTCCCTATCTCTAAACCCTTAACTCTGTATCTCAAAACCCAAGTACTGATGGCACTAGAAAGGTGGAAATGTTTGCTTTTTACGCGTTGAAACGAAGAGAAGAAATGCTGGCTTTGTAACTCTATACTCGTGAGCTACTGTCAAGCAATGGAGTACAGGTATTATGCTAGTTATCCAGCATTCTGTATGGCATATGATGTAAGCTATATTATGTTCCAGCACTCTGTATGCATGTGATGTAAGCTATATTATGTTCAAGTACTCTGTATGCATGTGATGTAGGCTATATTATGTTCAAGCACTCTGTATGCATGTGATGTAGGCTATATTATGTTGAAGCACTCTGTATGCATGTGATGCAGGCTATAAATTATTGTGTTCATGGCTATACAGTGTGAAATCGTACAAGTATGCAGAACCAGATGAGCAATGTACATCGTCCATCAAATTATCGAAGACCAGTGTTGTAGTGTAACAATTACACGTTCACCCCTACCCCCTCCACCTTCCCTCCTTGTGTATGGTTGGTGGCCTTCACAATAAACCATGTGTCAGCTTCACTGTCTCTTCCAGTCTCAGTAAACATGTAAGTAACATGGTGCTTAACGTCCACAGAAACCATGAGGCTTATTAGGGACGGGGAGGAGGGGGGAAAGGGGGTATGGAGGTGGAGGAAGAGGGAGATTATAGACCTATCGCTACACTGTCACCACCAGAATGAGAGCCATTTTAATGTTTGACTAATTGTGAGGAACAAAGTCACAAGACAATGTCCACTAATCACAACTTTTGAGGAGACAGGAGAGCCGAAGCGGAATCGAACCGATGTGCCTCTGCTTACCAGGCTAACGCCTCACCGCTAGACCAAACGGTTCACTACCCCCATCTCAATCTCCACTCAATTTATGAGAGCCCACCGGGTTGATGGAATACAGGGAGGCTATTCTGCAGCTATCATCACTGTTCGCTTGCTCGTACTTACCTCCCTTAGCTTGAAAACGCTTGTTTCAGTAGCTCTCACCATGAGAGTAAGCGTTACGTCGGCACCAGCAGAGTGTGATAGGTAAAGGCCCCATCGCCTGTTTTTAGCCTGCTTTTCTGTACAATCCCTACTCTTATTTAATTTGCTTCTCTTTTATGCGCCCCAACAGTTGTGGACAGTTGCCCAAACAACTGGGATTGCCATTGTGTAGTGCAGAAGGCAGTGCGCTCAGACAGTGAAGACTTGCATGCTTCCTCTAATTTAACGTGGCAAAGGAAAACAAACTTTGATCAGTAAGGATGGCGTTTTTCTTCCTTTGCCATCATTTTTTTTTTTTTTTTTTTGTAATTATCTATTCCTAAGATTCTCTAATTACACACACACACACACACACACACACACACACACACACACACACACACACACACACACACACACACACACACACACACACACACACACACACACATACACACACACACACACACACACACACACACACACACACACACATACACACACACACACACACACCACACACACACACACACACACACACACACACACACACACACACACACACACACACACACACACACACACACACACACACACACACCGCCTTTTCTGTTGTTTAAAAAACAGAAGTACTTTATTGATTCAAACAAACAAACAACACCCCAAAACATACAAGCAAACTACACACACACACACACACACACACACACACACACACACACACACACACACACACACACACACACACACACACACACACACACACACACACACACGCACGCACGCACGCACGCACGCACGCACGCACGCACGCACGCACAAATTGAGCCATGGCTTTACACATAGCAAAAATGGTATGCGTACAAGAACACTGACAATACACACACACACACACACACACACACACACACACACACACACACACACACACATATACACACACACACACACACATCGCCTTTTCTGTTTTCAAACAGAAGTACTTTATTGATTCAAACAAACAAACAACACCCCAAAACAAACAAGCAAACTACACACCTACACACACACACACACACACACACACACACACACACACACACACACACACATACCACACACACACACACACACACACACACACACACACACACACACACACACACACACACACACACACATACATACATACACACACACACACACACACACACACACACACACACACACACACAACACACACATACACACACGCACACACACACACAACACACAAATCACACACACACATACACACACACACACACACACACACACACACACGCACACGCACGCACGCACGCACGCACCGCCCACGCACGCACGCACACACACACACACACACACACACACACACACACACACACACACACACACACACAGAAATTGAGCCATGGCTTTACACATAGCAAAAACGGTATGCGTACAAGAACACTGACAATACTAATACGGCTGCAACCGTCTAGTCAAAGTGAAACCAGAACAGAAACCAATCATTTTAAAAATAGCTGATGTAAACGCACAGTCTGCGGTTCCTGTCGGCCTAAACAGACCTCCGACAGCCGCAAGGACACATCTGGAAAACCCAGCGGACCTGTTGCCATTCCCCGCCCTCTAACTCACTGCACGTGGCTCGTGCTCAGACACATCTGTGTTTCCAGCGGTGAAGGAAATTTACAAGCACCCTACCCGTTCGCGTGGACGTTGAGGAAATTCAAAAACAGCTTTATCTTGTGTGTGTGGGGTGGGGTGGGGGGAGGTGTGGGGGGGGGGGGGGGGCGCGAGATAGACATACAGGCATAAGGCAAACAGAAAGTATGTGCGCGCGCGATAGACATACAGGCATAAGGCAAACAGAAAGTATGTGCGCGCGCGATAGACATACAGGCATAAGGCAGACAGAAATGTGTCATCTTTTCCTTCTTGCTTATCATAAAGACGTCATTTCAGTGCGAGTAGAACCAAACATAATCCACCAATCGTTTTGTTTCTTCCCAGTACAAATACACGCACATCCACTTACAGTTCATATGCCCTCTTGTTCAGCACCACGGTCACGCTAATCATCAACTTCCTTTTCTAAATTCGATATAAATCAACGGCGTATTTCAACACTACCGTTCTCACTTTTTAGCTTTAGTTTCAACCATTCCCCTACCTGTTTAAGCGAAGTCCAGTTCATTTAAACGGTCTATAATAACCGAACCCACCAAAATTACGAGATGCCTTCCACACTAAACACTAAGCACACTGTGCTTCGCCGAGTTCGTTTATTTTCTCAAACGATTGAAGCCTTGACTTAATTACCAACGATTCATCGTAACCCTGAGTTTGTTAACTGTCTAAAACGGCTGACGCCTCACTTAATTCTTGTTTCACCACGACACAGAGTTCATTACCTGTTTCAAGCTTCATTAACTCTTGTTCCCTCATAACACAGGGTTCATTAACTGTTTCAAGCTTCATTTAACTCTTGTTTCGTCATAAACACATCTTCCATTAACTGTTTCAACGACCGCTTAACTCTTGCTTCATCGTAACACAGAGTTCATTAACTGTGTTAACCACCGCTTACCTCTTGTTTCACCATGACATCGTTCATTAACTGTTTCAGCCTCATCTAACTCTTGTTTCACCATAACGTAGTTCATTAACTGTTTCAGCCTCATCTAACTCTTGTTTCACCATAACGTAGTTCATTAACTGTTTCAGCCTCATCTAACTCTGTTTCATCATAACGTAGTTCATTAACTGTTTCAGCCTCATCTAACTCTTGTTTCACCATAACGTAGTTCATTAACTGTTTCAATCACCACCTAACTCTTGTTTCATTATAACATATCGTTCATTAACTGTTTCAACCACCGCTTGTCTCTTGTTTCATCATAACGCATTGTTCATTAACTGTTTCTTCCTAACTCTTTTTTCACCATAACATAGTTCATTAACTGTTTCAACCACCACCTAACTCTTCTTTCAACACATCGTTCATTAACTGTTTCAACCTCACTTAACTCTTGTTTCATCATAGCACAGAGCTGCTTCATTGTCTTAAGCGGATGTCAAGCCGCCTGGGCTCTGGAGCCTCGTCTCGAGTTTGCCGATTTCATCAGTCAGTCTCGCCTTGCTCAGGTCGCCATTCTTAACTCTTTCTGCCGGGGAATTTCACACCGGGAAGACAGAGCAAAGTCCCCCAAGTCATGAAACCCCTCCAGCCGAACTGCTCCTGGTTTTCCCTTCCTCCAACCGAACACTGTTTTGAAAATATTCCAGCCTTTCGTAATGCTCCTGACCTTGACCTCACCTTCAGGCCGGGTCCCCGCTGACCCCGTTTGCAACATGACGTCAGAGAGTTCCGTGACGGGCAATCGGCCGCCGGCCCAAGCTGCGGTCGCATCG
>CAUZXP010000519.1:24968-45153 GCA_963584105.1 Alviniconcha strummeri | reverse complement strand
GACAGCCCTTTCGGGCCGCGGATTTGGGGCGGGGGTGGGGGGGTGGGGGTGGGGGGGCACTACTGCCTGTGTCCGCGATGTCTGAAGGAAGAACTGTGGGGTTGGGGTAGAGGGGGCAACTGCTGTCTGTGTCCGCGATGTCTGAAGGCAGGACTGTGGGGTTGGGGTAGAGAGGGCACTGCTGTCTGTGTCCGCGATGTCTGAAGGCAGGACTGTGGGGGTTGGGGTAGAGAGGGCACTGCTGTCTGTGTCCGCGATGTCTGAAGGCAGGACTGTGGGGTTGGGGTAGAGGGGGCACTGCTGTCTGTGTCCGCGATGTCTGAAGGCAGGACTATGGGGACGGCGAGATGTCTGCGGTCCGTCACCAGCCTTCTTCACCCAGCTTCGCGTATCGGCCCTGTTCTTCGCGCTCTTTGTCTGCCTGTCAGCTGGTCTGACGACGTTGGTATACTTTAACAGCACCTCCCCCCTCCCCCTCCCCCGGTCTCTCAGTCTGTATGCCCCCCCCCCCCCCCCCACCCCCCCGTCTCTCTGTCAGCCTGTCAGCTGGCCCTAACGACGTCGGTATACATTGACAGCACCATCCTCTCCGCCCCCCCCCCCCCCAATCTCTCAGTCTGTATCCCCCCCCATCTCGCAGTCTCTATGGCCTCCCCCTCTCAGTCTGTATGACCCCCCCCCCCCACCCCCAACCTCCCGCCTAGTTGCCCCCCTTTTTTCCCCTCTTTTGTTTTTCAAATCTTCACCACATTAAGCATACAATAGCAAGATATATATATATATGCCACACAGTGACTGTTAGGTATGTGAATAGATAATCTCAGTAAGGACATATATAAAAATAAGAGGCACACTCACAAGCATTGTATAACATGTAAAGCTACAAGAGACTAAAACAGACAGCAAACAAATGACAAAGACACCCCACCACACACACACACACACACACACACACACACACACACACACACACACAACACACACACACACACACACACACACACACACACACACACACACACACAAACACACACACACACAAACAAACAAACAAACAAACAAGCAAACAAACAATAAATAGCAGCAACAACAACAAAACAGCTACCTTAATTCATTTTGTACTCTGGTGAGACTGATGGGAAGAGAGAGTGGGTGGGCAGAGAGGTAAACGCCATTTTCTTAGCTTCCAACACATAAAATACTACAAAGACCGCTGATTATAATGTCTTGTGGTTATTGTTGTATGAAAATCATTTTTTTAAAACTGTTGTGTGTTTAGATCTTGTTCATCTTGATCAGACGGTGTGCTGTCAGTCAGATTTGTTTCAAATGATCTTTTAAAAATAGTTAATTCCTTTTTTTTCTGAAGTGTGTGTGTGTGTGTGTGTGTGTGTGTGTGTGTGTGTGTGTGTGTGTGTGTGTGTGTGTGTGTGTGTGTGTGTGTGTGTGTGTGTGTGTGCACGCCCGCCATGTGTGCTCTACTGGGAGAAATCGAAGTGGAATCTCCTTATAACTGTTAATTAAGGAACATCATAATCTAACCCCCCACAACACCCCCACACCCCAACTCAAGCAAAATAAAACAAAAGAGTCAAATGACCTATGCATTTGGGGTCCCTCTTTTCTTTTTTGTTGTTGTCTTTTTGCCTTTTTCTTTTTAACACACCGATGGCCTTTAATCTCTTGTGTGACAATTCAGAATAGTTGTCTGTACCCATGTCCTTTAATCTCTTGTGTGACAGTTCAGAATAGCTGTCTGTAGCCAGGGCTATTCTTGAAAGCCTTGTATAGCCAAGCAGTACAGATGTTTGTAAGCAGGTCACCATAGGTTGGGACATTCTCCACATTACTGTCCTTTGTCCAGCCACGACGGATTGTAACACTATACAGTGCTTAAACCCTATCTCCTTCAAGCATCAGCCTGAGGTGACCCTGAGCGAATGACAGACGATGAAACAGAATCACCAACTTCCTTAGCGAAAGAAAAAAGAAAAAAGAAAAAAAGAAAGAAAAAAAAAAGAAAAGAAAAAAAAGAGAAGAAGAAGAAGAAGAAGAAGAAGAAGAAGAAGAAGCTCACTGTCGATGTGACGCCAGTATGTTGAATGTTAACTTCCCCAGTCGACCAACTTATTCTACTTTACATCTAATATCAAATAATGTTGGGCAATAGAAGTTAGAGTATAACGTTTTTGTGTGCTACTGGAAACCCGTGCTCATCTCCGTCTTTAGCTAGAATCGATCCTGCGACCGACTGCATGTGGTGCCGAGGTAATACAGATTAAACCATCAGTGTCTGTAGGAACACAAAAACATCCTCCTCTGGCATCGCTTCGGGGATTTCCCCTGAGTACCGCGTAGGCTGAATCCATGACAAATAGAAGGCGTATACCGTGGTGCCTTCTGCGGATAATCCTGCTATTGTGAGTGACGTCTTTCACTTTAATTCTGTCCTCACATCCGGTGCATTTGTGGTTGACGCTGTTGCGGCATATTTTGTCACCACCTCACGTTTTGCCATCAAGGTGACAAACCAACGAGAACGTGACAAATCGTTAAGTAAGTAAGTAAGTAAACATGGTGCTTAACGTCCACAGAAACCATAAGGCTTATTAGGGACGGGGGAGAAGGGGAGGAAGGGGGCATGGAGGTGGGGGGAGAGGGAGACTATATACCTATCGCTACACTGTCACCACCAGAATGATTCCTGCATTAAGATGGGCAGCGATGAGAGCCATTTTAATGTTTCAGTAGGAAGTGATGGACAAAGTCACAAGACAGTGTCCACAAACCACAACCTTTTTTGATGAGAAAGGAGAGCCGAAGCGGTATCGAACCGAGGTCCTTCCGCTTACCAGCCTAACGCCTTACCGCTAGGCCACACCGGCTCACACAGATCGTTCAGCCATTGTAGTTTTTTTTAACTTGGATACCCGTACATCATACTGGTGCAACTGACGCGGTGCACCGGAAGTCACGTGTGTCGACCGCCTTATGGGTTCAGAGGCCGCGGGATTAAAATCATATCAGCGTCAGCTGGTTCTGATGACGTTGCGCTCCGAGCTCAACAGGCGATCGCCGGATGTTGTTCGCTACAATTGTGTAAGGCCGAACCGACTCCGAAGAGGTACTATCAGGGGTTGTCGATTCCGAAATAAAAAATAAAATAATATATATATAAAGAAGAAGAGGAAAAGAAAAGAAAAGAGGAAGTGTTTGTGTGGATGACGCAGTCCAAATTGATGCAGCCACACAGCTCATTTTCAGGTGTTGTTTGCGCTGCGGCCACAGAGCAATGCCACGTGCTTTTCGGGGATTGGCGGCCGGTTCAAGTAGGCCAGGGTCTGGCATGACTGTGGTAACAGGGTGCTAGCTGGCGTTTACAGCAACCTGCTGTGTTGACTAGGGTGTGCACACAGGCTGGCGGCTTATGAAATGGCCCCCCGGAGACTCGATCTCCTGTCTACAGTGGGTCAACAGTTCTCGCAGGGGTCTTAACTGAACACACCCACGAAGCAGATTTCGAATGATTATTTACCAATGATCAGATCCAATGATTCAGAAGAATCAGCAGAACACTGTACTGATTATTAACGGAAAACAAGGTTATCAATATCTCAGCAGGAAGGGGGGGAGAGAGAGAGAGAGAGAGAGAGAGAGAGAGAGAGAGAGAGAGAGAGAGAGAGAGAGAGAGAGAGAGAGAGAGAGAGAGAGAGAGAGAGAGAGAGACAGACAGACAGACAGACAGAGACAGACAGAGACAGAGACAGAGACAGATAGACAGATAGACAGATAGACAGACAGAGACAGAGACACACAGAGAGAGACAGAGAGAATGGTTACTTCGTGGTGGGTGTGAGAGGGCGGGGGTGTATTCTGGCATATTTTAGCAATGTGTCTTTCGTGGCTTTTCAGCCGTATTACTGTGGCGCATTTTGGCAATAAAAAGTTGATCCGGCTGCTAAAGCACACCAGGAAAGAGTAACTGTGTTTGATAGTAAAACTGGACTCAGGGAAACGTTTTACTGTTACTACAGATGATAGATTTGCGCAGACATTCAGCTTAGCGGCCTTGAACGTAGCTGTAATCCTATTGGTTGGGAGCGACTTCCGCTCGTCAGAAGAACCACAAAGCCATTTTATAGGCTATAAATAACATGATATTTTTGTTGTGAGATCACCAGCTGCAACTTCAATAATAATAATAATACATAAATTTTCTATAGCGCTATTCCCCGCTGAGCGAGCTCAGCGCGCTTGTTCACATACATGTACATAATATTTTACATTTACATTTACTAACATATCATATACAAACAATCTCATAATACATACTTAATAAAATACACTAATATAAAACAAATACTTGTAAAATGGCACATAAAAAACTGCTATAAAACATAGAGACGTTACAATAATTTAAAACAGGTACATAATTATAAAGCTGTGTTCTAAGCAATTAGTATTATTTGCTAAACACACACACACACACACACACACACACACACACACACACACACACACACACACACACACACACACACACACACACACACACACACACACACACACACACACACACACGCACCTTCCCCTCCTCCCCCCTCTCCCTCTGCCCCTCTCTTTGTCTCACATGCAGATATACTCTCTCTCTCCCCACCCACCTTCTCTCCCGCTCCTCTGCATTCTCTCTCACTCTCTCTCTCTTAACAACCGTGACAGTTAAAACACTCAGGAAGCACATTTATGCGGGGGGTTAGTGTAGGGGGGGGGGGGAGGAGGGGGGAGGTGAAGGGGGGGAAGGCGGGGGCTGAAGACTGCAGAGATCCTACTGGCAGAAAGCTGTCGTAAACAAGTGAGTTTTGAGTCTGGATTTAAACAGCGGAAGGGTAGAAGAATTTCTGAGGCCGGATAGCAGAGAGTTCCAGACAGAAGGGGCAAGAAAACTGAAGGAACGCTCTCCGAACGTTTTGGTGTTGCGCTTTGGGACTTTGAGGAGCTTCTCACACGATGAACGAAGGTTTCGTGTTGGTTCATATGCACATAGAGTCTGAGAAAGATAACCTGGTAGAGAGCCGTCAAAAAAGCGGTAGACAAAAGTGGCTATCTTGTACTGTGGTCGGAATTTCATCGGAAGACAGTGCAATTCTTGCAGGAGTGGTGTCACATGATCGTATTTGGACTTTCTAAGAACAAGTTTTGCAGCGTTGTTCTGGACTCTCTGCAAGCGTGAAATCTGCTTCAAGGGTAATCCTGCAAGGATGGAATTGCAGTAGTCAAGCCTGGATGTTATGGCAGATGAAACGAATTGGGCAGTTGCACTCTGAGTCAAGTATGGTCGGATTGAAGCTATTCTTCTAAGTTCTTCTAGGTATGCTGCACGGCATACACTGCTGATGTTTTGGATTGATGATCGCTTATATAGCGCTATTCTCCGCTCTCTTAAGCAGACTCACTGCGCTCGCAAGTGGTGCTACATGAGTGACTAGCTTTTTATAGCGCGTTTTTGAATATCCACCGAAGTGGTGTACTTACAGCACTGGCATGGCTGGTGCCACATGAAACTGCAGCCGTTTCGGCGCAAGTTCTGTGTACTCCATACAACCATGCACCATGTCACTTCATGCAAAGCCACATACGTAAGGTGTATGCGTGTTTAACTGTAACCTGCCACCTGCACTTGGCAGAATGACCGGGATCTTTTACGTGCTACTGCGGTAACACGGGGGTGGAACGGATACCGAAATACGAGTCAGCACAGATAGTCGACCCTGGAGAAGGAAATTCTCCCGCCGCTCCTGCAGGGATTCGAACCCGCGACCTTTCAGTCTCGAGTCCGGCGCTCTAACCACTGAGCTATCCCTCCCTGATGTGTTGCTGCATAGACAGTGTCTGATCGAGATGAACTCCTAGGTTCCTAACTGAAGATCTGAATGGTATGCGCTTGCCACCTATGTCTACGCTATCTCTGCCAACCGAACTAAGGCGGGAGGTAGATGCAACGGGAAGAACTTCAGTCTTTTCTGAATTTAGTTTACAATACATTCAGCGTAGGGGAAGGGGGGGGGGGGGGGGGCAGAAGGATAAAACGTGAGTTGGCGGCATGCTTTTGTGTGAGGAGACGCAATGTGTCAGTGTGGAGCATGGGTGTATGCAATATTTATTATGTTCGCGGTGTGCAACGTCTTCAATTGACGGGGTGTTCACAATGCACCCAGCCTTTTCAGACACAGCGTGCATCCAGGTCCTTCCACTCTGACCCTGCTAAGTACCCGTCACGGTACAACGCTCCACTGAATGCTGGATCATGTTGTCTTCTTGGAACGACCATCCCCAGCACTGGCAATACGGAAGTTTTAAACCGCGTGTGCTAATTTTAATCGGTTGTCAACTAACAAGGGAGTTAATTATCGCTTGAAAGACGACACGCACACAACAACAAAGACCTGAGTCGCCGGCGGTAACTCTCACCTGGCATGCGAGTAAAACAAGGTGCATAAACTCCACAAAGCCACATCCTTTATTAGTTATGTTGATTTATTTTTGCACAACAGTGCTATATTCTGTGTTTAACATTAATTAATGCACTCTGCGTTTGTTTCTTAGAACGCCACTGCCGTGAGGACTGTGTTGCTGCATGATTTATACACACTGTCTTGTAGACGCCTGTCGCGTCTCCCGAACAGACTTGAGATCTACATAGCGAACCTTTCCTGGTCCTCTTCCACCTTCCCTTCTCCCCCCCCCCCATACACCCCCCCCTCGCTTTCTACTGCATGCATTTTATACCATGGACCTATATAGATATAGGTCCATGTTTTATACCGTGAACTTGTGGAAGGACAAAACCCCGCTGGCGTCAGGTAAGTCAAGCTCAGTGTTATCGCTTCGCTGGAGCTCAGGTAAGTAGAGATAAGTTACACGCCTTGTGATCAAACGGCGGGTGGGTCAACACTTAATACTAAAGCATGCACTCTGTCAGGCTTAGTGGTCACTATACTTAAAGAGGCCTTGCTGCCGTTCTTTTATGGGGGGCGTGGATAGCTCAGTGGTTAGAGCGCCGGACTCGTGATTGAAAGGTCGCGGGTTCGAATCCCTGCTGGAACGGCGGGAGAATTTTCTTCTCCAGGGTCGACTTTCTGTGCTGACTCTTATTTCGGTATCCGTTCCACCCCCGTGTTACCACAGTAGCACGTAAAAAAATCCCGGTCATTCTGCCAAAAGTGCAGGTGGCAGGTTACAGCTAAACACGCATACACCTTACGTATGTGGCTTTTATTGAACCGTGCTTCGGCATTGGTCACAACTTGTCCCTAATATGTCAAATGACATCTGAGGACATTAAGCATCAACTCATCATCATCGTTCTTTTATCATGGGGAAACTCAGCCATTTCGGTGAAACAGATACACAAACAATTCTTTTCAATCTCAAAATTTATTTTTCCCTCAACCAATAATGCAACAGCAAGAAAGGGGTAGAGATTGCTACTGCTGCCCATCTGAATGTAGAATCCTTATCGGTGCCAATGATGGTGCAGAGTAAGATGCCTGTTCCGTCTCTCCGCATTAACCTGGGACTTCGGCTCTCACTCCTGTTGACAGACCCTGGGAATGTTTTATATACAGTTCGGCTTGCACGGTTCCAGGGACTTGGTAAATAATAAATAACAATAATAAATAATTCTTATAAAGCGCTGTTAACTCACTGCGCAGTACAAACGTCTTATAACAAAAAACACATTAACATACATTTGAAACAAACAGAATCTTAAATAATATAGTCTGCTATTATTGCCTATCAAACAGTAACGATGTTTCGCGCGCGCGCGCGCGCGCGCGCGCACACACACACACACACACACACACACACACACACACACACACACACACACACACACACACACACACACAGAGTTGTTTTGTAGGAAGCACTGTACCGGGTGGGCGGGGTGGGGAAGGGGACGTGGGGTGGAGGCGAGTGCAGCAGCAGCCAAAGTACCAAGAGAATGCGGAGACCCGGATCTGGCATCCCACCCCACACCATCATCACCACTGAGAATGATTCTACATTCAGATGGGCAGCAGTATCATTCCCTCCTTCCTTTTCGCTGTTGCACTACTGGCTGAGGGAAAAGTCAATTTCGCGATTAAACAGATTTATCTTTTTATCTGTTTTACCCAAATGGCTGAACTTTCCATGATAAAAGACCAACAGCAACAACAAAAAGCAAGCAGTGAACCCCAAAAGCAAGCAAACAAACAAACATAAAAATAAAAACGGAAACAGCGGTAAACAACCAGGACATGTTTCAGAAATGAGCATTACAAATTATTTATTTCCGTTATCGGAACCGAAAGGTATCAGCTGCAGAAGATCACACTGTCGGCTCGCCGGCAGGACTTTATGGGAGATCTACCACGCTACAAACTGCGGGAAGTAAGCGTTCCTGCTGGGAGATCTAGAGTTGCGGGTGCTTGCCGCTTTAAGGCCGAGCTTTCCTTAAGGCGTAGAGCGCAAGCGGGGGTAGATCAAACAACGGCCTCGGGGGACTGTCCATTGCAGTCTGTCATGCGGGTCAATATTTGACTCACTGTTTCACTTGCGGTTCTGCGGTTTTCAAGGCTACGATAATGTTGGTGTATAAAATCCCCTAGAAGACGGTCTGATCGCCGACTGGCAAAACTCTGGCTGTTTTTCTTGTGATTATTTGGAATTAGTTTGCTCCACCCCATCTCTCTGTCTGTCTGTCTTTGTAGAGGTGTGTGTGTGTGTGTGTGTGTGTGTGTGTGTGTGTGTGTGTGTGTGTGTGTGTGTGTGCGTGCGTGCGTGCGTGCGTGCGTGCGTGCGCGCGCGTGTGCGCGCGTGTGTGTGTGTGTGTGTGTGTGTGTGTGTGTGTGTGTGTGTGTGTGTGTGTGTGTGTGTACTTATTGGTGTTGTCAACCTGATGACCTAATAGTATGTATTGTTGCTGTGCTGTTTTCTTTTTGAACAAGCTCAAAGTTTTAGAGTCTAATAATTATATTTTGTATAATGGATGAGAGAGAGAGAGAGAGAGAGAGAGAGAGAGAGAGAGAGAGAGAGAGAGAGAGAGAGAGAGAGAGAGAGAGAGAGAGAACTTTAATTACGCAAGGATAAAGGTTGAGAGAGAGAGAGAGAGAGAGAGAGAGAGAGAGAGAGAGAGAGAGAGAGAGGGTTAAATTACTTTTGAAATATACAGCGAAAAGAATCCCCCCGCACGCCTTCGGACAACACAGTTGACCGATGTGATGTTATCTATTGTCCAGGGAGCGGCGCGCTTGTGGCTGTGAACTACGGGCCCCGACCCAGACGTCAGGGTTTTTTCTGTGACGATGACACCATTAAGTACCCCTACAAAGAGGACACTGTTGGCGCTGACGTCATCATCAGCGTCACCCTGGCTGTTCCGGCATTGCTTGTGAGTCGAATGTGACTGAAGTGTTTTCCTTCTTGTTTGTTCATTGAATAAGGCGTTTAGTTTGTAGTAACCCGGTTTTTGACTAACGTGGAAAATCACAGGTTGGAGTGTGTAATAATGAGTGTTTTCTCAGCCATGTTTTCGGAGACTGTGCAAACAAGATCTTTCAGGCTTTGCACGAGAACAACCTTCATTGAGCTTTGCATTACCATTTCCTATGGGTGACCTTGATCGAATTTCCTTATAACACTGATCAGTTGGTTTTGTTGACAAATTTAGCTACATTATATGGACTTGATTATGAACACACATAATTGCTTTGCGTGAATTTTAGTCAGCTTAATTAATTGACGCATTTCGTGCCCATGCAGGAATCGTAAAGTTGGCATTTTTCCCCCGTCACTATTTAAGCGACATTTTGGCATTCCTGCATCACGATAACTTAAACTTTCAGTGAAAATTACGCGTCCCTACCTGGTTTAGTGACCATAGCCCATTTTAAGGTGACAAAAAACGTGAAAATACATGTCCTGTTTTTAATATTATTCTTGTTCGATAGTTATTTTTTTCTCAGATCAGTTTAATTTAGTTCAGAATAGTCTAGATACACTCTATGACGTTCATGCATGTTGATAGTTATTATAATTGTACTGTGCTGAAGGCATTTCTCACTGTCGCCAACCTTACAGATGTTCCTGACGGAGGCGCGTAATCGTCTGTGTCTGAGCAAGGCCCACAGAGGAAACCCCGCCGCCAGGGAGAACCCCGGCGCATGGAGCGTTGCGGGAGCCTACATTACCTACTTCTTTGGCTACGTGGCTCTGAGCTTGCTGGTGGTTGTGCTCAAACTGACCACTGGTCAGCTGCGGCCGCACTTCCTCGACGTGTGCAAGCCTCAGTACAACCCGGCCCTCTGCTCCGGGTGAGTCATGCACTCTGCGCTGATGTCCCCGGGGCCATCGGCCATCGGCTAACTGCGCTGCAATACCTGCCGGTTCATTCAACTTCATTTTCATTTGGTTTAAGCAAAGTTCATTTACATTCATGTAAATATGGAAAATCTAAATCATTGCATGAGCTTTAAACAAGTTAAGCTTATTAGTAAACGCTCACGTTCATTTTTCATTTCATTCCTCTGCCAACGTAAAGCGACGTGTGTCGTATACAGTAAATTAAACTTTTACTTACAGTAGGCCTAAATGTGACTTTTACTTTGATTTTTTTGTACAGTAAAATAGACTTTTACTTAGATGTTTATACATTTATAAAAAATTAAAAAATTCCTTGTTGAAACGGGCGTTAAAAAATCGTCCGACGTCCTGACGTATTTCCCAGTCTACTTTGCAAACGTCTGCTTAATGTTTTAAGAAGAACCCACCATTCAACACGCCAAGCACACATTGTATATTACGGTCTCACTCCTTCAGTCTGACATGGTACGACCGCCTTTGTCCCTAATAATAACTATGGGTGCATTAAGCATGCCAACAGTCTTCCAAGCACCTGACATAACTCGCCCCCAAAATGAGAAGTGGATTAGCTGTCCCTCTTACTTTTCCTCGTTTTGCACCGTTTCATTGTAAATTAAGTGTCGTTTAGTAGCAGGATAAAAGGAATTACCCCGAAAATTTCTCACGTTGCATTTTGTCCTAATAAATACCGTTATTTTTAGCCTTTTATGGGTTAGGAATGGGTGTTTTAAGGCGACACTAGCGAACAGCTGTCTGTGTATTTCAGGTACGTGTCGGACTATAACTGCACGAATAGCGAGATGAAAGACAAGCTGGTGGAGTCAGCACGGAAGTCCTTCCCATCAGGCCATGCGGCGTACGCAGTGTACATGGCGCTGTTTCTGATCGTGAGTACAATGCCCGGTCCTGTCCTGCGTACGGTGACGTCTTGATTCGGTGAGACAGATGTCTGCAGCACTGGGAGTAATAAATGTTTTCTTTGAAAGTATTAGAAGTGCTTTTCTTGGCTGTTGAGGGTTCGTTCAAATCCAAAACCTGGCTCGGAGTTTTGTTATTTGTTTGTTTGTTTGTTTGTTTATCTGTGTGTGATGTGTGTGTGTGTGTGTGGTGTGTGTGGAGAGAGGAGAGAGAGAGAGAGAGAGAGAGAGAGAGAGAGAGAGAGAGAGAGAGAGAGAGAGAGAGAGAGAGAGAGAATGTACGCACACGTGCGTACACCGCACACGTACACAAGTAAGTGCGCACGCACACACACACACACACACACACACACACACACACACACACACACACACACACACACACACACACACACACACACACACACACACACACACACACACACGCACACACACACACGCACGCATGCACGCACCCCTCTCTCTCTCTCTCTCACACACATTCACACACACACACACACGCCCGTGCGCGTGCACGCACACACGCACGCACGCATGCACGCACCCCCTCACACACACACACACACACACACACACACACACACACACACACGCACGCATGCACGCAACCCCCCCCCCCCCACACGCACGCACGCATTCACGTACCCCCCCCCGCCTCACACATCACGCAGACACACACACACACACACACCGGACATGTCTGCCATCCACTCGCACAGCCAGCCGCTAAGTACATGTATGTTATACCTGCATCACTGATTTTGACCCTTTTTCTTTACCATAGCTTTACCTGGAGCTGAGGCTGAAGATGCGTCAACAATACCTGCTGAGGCTGACGTTGTACGCCATTCTGACGTTATACGCTCTGTGGTGCAGCGTCACACGCATCAGCGACCACATGCATCACGTGACAGATGTGGTGGCCGGCGGAGCCTTGGGAGGTCTGACTGCTGTCGTTTCGGTGAGATGCAACACACTACATCCACCACTACACCACCCATCCATCAGGCTATTTCCCACCCGTATCTCAATCACTGTTCACTCACCACTCCATACACCCACCCACCCATTCTGGAATCTATTTCCCACCCATATATGCATCACTATATCAGTTGACTCCTTCACACACCCACACACGCATCCATCTGTCTATTGCCCATTCATATATCCATCAGTGTCTTCTGCCACCAGCCCACTCGTCCATCCGCCAGTCTATCCGTCCATCTACCAATCTTTCCTTCCATCCACCAATCCACTCGTCCACGCACCAATCTATCCGTCTATCCACCGATCTACCATTCATCCTCCACTCGCTCCGTCCGTCCATCATTCTGTTCATCCATGGACCATTCCACCCGTCCATGGACCAATCCACCCGTCCATAGACCAATCTACCACTCCGTCCACCAATCTGTCCGTCCATCCACCAATCTATCCGTCCATCCCCCCAGTCCACTCTTCCATCCACCATTCTATCCGTCCATCCACCAGTCTATCCTTCAATGCACCAATCTACCCGTCCATCCACCAATCTATCAGTCCATCCACTAATCTACCAGTCCATTCACCAATCTATTCGTCCGTCCTCCAGTCTATCCGTCCATCCACCAATCTATTCGACTATCCACCAATCCACTCACTGCTTACCCGTCCATCCATCAATGCACCCACCAAACTCATGCAGACACATACACAGCGCAGGGCAAGGGAAGTAAGCAACCCAACTTGAATAATTTTGATTCTGTTTTTCATTTCCGACCTGCTTTTTACCGGTAACCAAAGACGCTGTGAGTAAAAAGCTGCTGGACATGCAGTTCGAAATGCTTGACCGTATCTGTAACATTCTTTTCAGCATCTGTCACTTCCCCGAGATTTTCTTTAAATTTTGTTTCACACATTCTGAGGGAAAAAGTGGGATGAATTTTCATACTGGCTCTCAACTCCTTTTGACTAGTATAGAAAAAAGTAATCGGTGTTGACTACGCGTCTCATTGTGTTGCTCACACATCGACACAGTTCACTGCTCACCGCGCCTCTGCGGGTCACGCCACACAGGTCCAACGCGCGTGACAGTAGTGTCTACGTCACAGTAATAATTACCTGACCTTTCGGGAGTTTATGTACCTTGTATTATTTACTCGTGTGCCAGGTGATGATCTCCGCAGGCTGTTCAAGTCTCCCTTGATGTGTCCTTGTCTGCTATTCACAATCTGTTCACGTGCCGTGTTTTGATGCACGGGGTCAGCCGTGTGTGTAAACAACTCAGTCGGCAACTTGGTCAACCAGGACCGAGCTAGCGCTGCTTACTGAGTTGTTACACACTTTCTCGGTCGACTATTTTCGCGGAGATAAGACCCGTAAAACCAGAAGCCTCGCCCGTGTCTTTGCTCAAGGCCGCTCTTTATTCAGGGTTATGGGTCAGGCAATATTAATGATGAATAATAGGCGACGTCTGTGGAGCGGCTGTAAACTCGGCTGTGGTGTTTATAATCCTGTGACCACTTGCGCGCCGGGCTTGTTTCCGTGACCATACATTTGCACACGTCCTTCCTACACCCTGACCGTCCCTAATAGGTCATCCCGCCTCCGTGGACGTTAAGCAACATAAAAGCTACACCCTCAGTGCGGGCTTTGACTGAAGTAAGGTCGCGCATCCAGCTAATTGCTCTGGCCCAGTGGAAAGTGCTTGGCTGGTAGTGGTACGTCCACGAACACGGGTTCAAATCCGCGTTGGCTCATAGTATGGTCTAAAACGTATAGCTCGTGGACACTCGATGACTTTCCCTCCCACAACTAATTTAGCCAGTAGAATGGCTCGCAAGCCATTGTGATCGTGACAGTGTACTGCTGGAATCATACACAAAGGAGTTAATTAGCGCTCGAAATGTGTAACGCAAGTACAACAACAAAGACATGAATCGCCAACAGTAACTATCACCTGGCATGCGTGTAAATACAAGGAACGTAAACTCCACCAGGGGTGCATCCCCAAATGAAGACGTACTTCTTGTGGATTTGAGGATGTACCTCTGGTGGAGTTTATGTACCTTGGAGGATGTACCTCTAGTGGATTTTGTATTTACACGCATGCCAGGTGACAGTTACCGTAGGCGACTCAGGCCTTTGGTGTTGTACTTGTGTTACGTATTTCGAGCGCTAATTAACTCCCTTCTGTGTTGATTCTGCACGAGTGCTCTGGGCCTCGTTCTGTTTCAGATTAGCGTACGGCTAGGTCAGGCTTTAGCAGTCCACTGTTTCGTTGGATTGCCTGCAGATCACAAGTTCGTGATGATGATGATGATGTTGTGTGTGTGTTGTGTGTGTGTGCTTTTATATAGCGCTGTTCTCCGCTCTCGAGCAGACTTACAGCACTCGCATGTAATTCTACATGAGTGACTAGCTTTTTATAGCGCGTTTTGGAATATCCACCGAAGTGGTGTACTTAATACGCTGGCAAGGCTGGTGCCACATGAAACTGCTGCCGTCTCGGTGCAAGTTCTGTGTACACCATACAACCATGCACCATGTCACTTCATGCAAAGCCACATACGTAAGGTGCATGTGATCTGGTTACATGTGTTTTTCCCCACGTGACAAAGGAGGACAGGCGCAAGGGGCTCAGCTGTTTTTTTGTTTTTTGTTTCTTTGTTTTGTTTTTCGTCGTACTGCAGTGTTCTTAGTCTTATTTGACGATGATGATGAAGTAGAGCTTCATGTCCTCGGACGTCGGTTGGCATATTAGAGACAAATTGTGACCAATGCCGAAGCACGGTTCAGTGTTGCTTTTCGTCCACAGAAACCGTAAGGCTTATTAGGACGGAAAGCCCTGGGCTTTCACACAGCTCCTGAACTCTGTGTCTTACTTTGATTTGCCGTTGTTTGTATCAATAACTGGCCTAAGCATATTTCTGGGGAGTCAGATCTGAATCGATTTGATTGTTTAGTCAGTAAATGTGTTTCCTTTACATTGTTTCGTTCAGTTTGTTCGTTTGTTTATCTTTTATTCACTTTATTTTCTGTTGTTTTTATTGTTGTTGTTAATCATGTTCAAGTTAATTTCTTCTTCTATTTGTTATTCATGCAGGTTGTGCAGTCATTTACTCAATTTAGAGAGAAAACAACAACAAAATATGTGGCTTGAACAAATTCTAATCTGTGTGTGTGTGTGTGTGTGTGTGTGTGTGTGTGTGTGTGTGTGTGTGTGTGTGTGGTGTGTGTGTGTGTGTGTGGTGTGTTGTGTGTGTGTGTGTGTGTGTGTGTGTGTGTGTGTGTGTGTGTGTGTGTGTGTGTGGTGTGTGTGTGTGTGTGTGTGTGTGTGTGTGTGTGTGTGTGTGTGTGGTGTGGTGTGTGTGTGTGTGTGTGTGTGTGTGTGTGTGTGTGTGTGTGTGTGTGTGTGTGTGTGTGTGTGTGTGTGTACAGTTTTTACGCGGGGCACGAAGCTGTCTCCGCACTGAAGGCCTCCAGCAACACTCAGACCTGGAGACCGGCCACCATCACGACGCCACCGACAGCAGCATGAACGACAACAACAACAACGACGACGACAACATGGAGACGGAGACACCAAGCACCCCCACCCCACTCCTCTTCAATGGCGTGTCGGGCTCTGCCATCAGCGGCCCGAGGCTAGGGTCGTTCAAACTAGAAGGGAACAAACACAACTTCAGAAAGTTCAGTCTTCGCTAGCGTCTGTAGCAGTTACTCCCCTTTACTTGTTCAGCCGCAGTAGCGAGTGCGAGTGAGTTCGTTAATTTTACGGGTTTAGTTTCTGTGGATATAATGCCTAAACTCTCAATAATTTATTGGACTATAACAGACACCGAAAACCTCGCAACAACAAACAGATGACAGCGAGAGAGAGAGAGAGAGAGAGAGAGAGAGAGAGAGAGAGAGAGAGAGAGAGAGAGAGAGAGAGAGAGAGAGAAGAGAGAGAGAGAGAGAGAGAGAGAGAGAGTATTTAGGCATTTGATCATCTCAGTAACCACGTTCTAATCACACGAAATAAATCGGAAATAAAGTTCAAAACACAGTCATACCTTTCGTTCATCGAACGCAACGACCAATGCACTGATGTAGAGCTGGGTAAGAGAGGGGAGGTAACAAAGACGCGTCCTGTGAAGGAGCAGTTATTTCCCTTTATGAAGGCGACAGTCCAAAACTGGGGTTGAACTTCACGTCGTGTTAGTTTGAAATCCATTCGATGACCGAAAGCGGTTGTTGTGGTATTGCTACGCAGTCGGAGGCAATTACTTGGGCTTACTGCGAAGTTCCCACAGTTTAACGTCGGTGTGTGTGGGGGGGTGGAGGGGGAAGGGGGACGGGAGGGGGGGGGGGGGGGGTAACATGGCATAGGTAAGGATTATTATTATCATCTCCGGATTTCAGCTTACTCCATACTCTCCCCGTCTGGTCCCGCAAAGGATTCATACGTGCCGCTGTTGTCTTCATCCTGTACAGTTATGTTCCGATTTCTCTTCTTTTGTGCTGTTGCATGCATGTGTGTGCGTCCGTGTGTGCGTGCATGGGTGTGTGTGTGAGTGTGTGTCAGCGCACTTGTGTGTGTGTGTGTGTGTGTGTGTGTGTGTGTGTGTGTGTGTGTGTGACAAGTCATGTGAGAGCATGTGTGTGTGTGTGTGTGTGTGTGTGTGTGTGTGTGTGTGTGTGTGTGTGTGTGTGTGTGTGTGCTTGAGTTGATATAAACTATTCATGCCATGTGGTACTTTGCACCATACTCGACCTCTGATACACGATTGGTGGAAGCATAAAATACTACTTAATTATCAATTAGTGAACACACAAGGGAGTTAATTAGCGCTCGAAACACGTAACACAACTACAACAACAGAGACCCGAGTCGCCTACGGTAACTCTGACCTGGCATGCGTGTAAATACCAGGTACATAAACTCCACCAGAGGTACATCCTAATTAACTCACTTGTGTGTTGATTGTACACGAGCGCTCTGGGCCTCGTTCTATTTTAGATTTGTATCAAGTAGTGAATCATGTTGCGTAAGTAAGTGTCATATCATGATTTGCTTCACAGTTTTAGGTTCAGTATGTGCATATAGTTCAGTACATGATATGTGTAAATCATTATCTAGATCCATTGTGCCGACTTGACTGTAAACAGTAGTTTTGTAGAGTGAAAAAACAAGGAAGATAAATTAAAAGTCTGGAATTAGGCCTACTGTAAATATTCTTCATTGGAATTGGAGTAAAACTGGTCTGAGAATTATTATTACAGTAATATATTTTGTTACTATCATTTAAAAATACAAAACAAGCTTTTTGTATTACTTTACAGAATGTCTGTTTTGACAGTTTGCGATTAAAAATTATACAAGCGCAGTTGAGGAGGGTTGATGTGTGTTGTGTGGTGTATGTACAGTTAGCCCTTTGCATACAGGTCACGTGTAACCCTCTGTTTATGCTGTGGTGTCTGCAGCAGGTCATGTGTAGTAACACTCTCTTTATGCTGTGGTGTCAGCAGCAGGTCATGTGTAACGCTCTGTTCATGCTGTGGTGTCAGCAGCAGGTCATGTGTAACGCTCTGTTCATGCTATGGTGTCACACACACACACACACACACACACACACACACACACACACACACACACACACACACACACACATACACACACACACACACACACACACACACACACACACACACACACACACACACACACACACACACACACACACATACTAAAGAAATCAAACAAACAAACAAGCAAGAAATTGACTGTGGTAGCATTGTATTTAAGTCTGAAAAACAGAGTTTGAGTTTGATCGGAAGTATATACATAAAAAAGTGGCATTATATTGTTAGCATAAAGGTATATATATATTGTAGGCACACTAAATTAATGTCAGCTGAAGTCACAGTTTGATGATAATGGCAAACCCGCTGTGAACCATGTGGGTTATACTCGTGTGTCTGTAGTCTTCGTGTTGACGTCAAGTCCTTCCAGCTCTCGGGTCAAGGGGAAAACGTGACCGCGTCAATAGGACCGCCAGATTCCGCAAGAAGCCATCAGATCCGGTTTCCTCTAGACCCGCCTCCCTTACCGAGAGAGAGAGAGAGAGAGAGAGAGAGAGAGAGAGAGAGAGAGAGAGAGAGAGAGAGAGAGAGAGAGAGGGGGGGGGGGTATAACAAGAGTCCAAGCATGTCCTGGTTTGAAAACGTTTACTCCTAATTATGCCAATCGCCGGGCTTTTTATTTTATTTTATTTTTTTTACTTTAAGATATCTTACTTTTATATCTTACTTTTATATCTTACTTTAAAACTTACGTTTAAATTGTTCTCGGTATCAGCATAGTCAGTGTCAAATTAGCCTTGATAAGAATATTTTGTTCTTAATGTGGCCTGTTAGATAATATTGATATGACTGGAATAAACACACACACACACACACACACACACACACACACACACACACACACACACACACACACACACACACACACACACACACACACACACACACACACACACACACACACACACACACACACAGAGACGAAGAAAGAACAAGAAAGCGTGTGCTGGTATTACTTTTGTTATATACTGTCCCTGAGAAGTTTTTAATTTCATATTCTGTTGACCTGCGGAATGTTTTATTGTAAAATGTGTAGAATCCTTTATGTAAATGACGAGTTGGATGGCAAATTTCTCTAGACAGAGATAATAAAGTTGTTTAGTATTGTATTGTAAGAAACAGACAAAAGAATAGGATTGGTTGTGTTAAAGAAGAAGAAGAAGAAGAAGAAGAAGAAGAAGAAGAAGAAGAAGAAGAAGAAGAAGAAGAAGAAGAAGAAGAAGAAGAAGAAGGAGGAGGAGGAGGAGGAAGAAGAGGAGGAGGAAGAGGAAGAAGAAGAAGAGGGAGGAGGAGGAGGAGGAGAAAAAGAAAAAGACGAAGAAGAAGAAACAGAAGAAGAAGAGGAGTAGGAAGCGGAAGAGAAGGAGGAGGAACAAGAAGAGGAAAGAAAAAAAGAAAAAGAAAAAAGAAGAAGCATAAAAGAAGAAGATCAACTTGGAGTGAGACCGGGCGAATTCGATGATGAGATGTGTGCCCACCCAAAGCCGAGATGTGCCTGAGGCCAGGCCCCCACCCAAGCGCTGTGACACGGCGGGTGCGTTATGACACGCATAAGCAGGACAAACATTGGCTCAGCCACAGTTCCTCACCCACTCTCCGCGCACCACACTCGGCTCGCGCATTGATCGCCCGGCTCCACTTCTCCACCGCGAGTCACCGGTGCTGCGCTGCTTTTAGACCCTCTCCTAACTCGCACGCACACACACACACACACACACACACACACACACACACACACACACACACACACACACACACACACACACACACACACACACACACACACACACACACCGATAATGCATTTGAGTTTTTTCTCTTTTCTTTTTATCATCATCATCATCATCATCATCATCATCATCATCATCATCATCATCATCATCATCATCATCTTCTTCTTCTTCTTCTTCTTCTTCTTCATGAGACAAAGTAAATGCCTGCATATTCTCCTGGAACAACTTGAGGGTATGAAAGCTTATCCAAACACCCCAAAAGCTAAAAATATGTTTAAATTATTACAACTAAGATGGCACAAAACTATGCGCAAACTTTCGGCAGTTTCATCCATTCCCAGCAACACGTGGACAAACAGTTAAAGCACCATGATAATGGAGGAAATGAAGAGGTGTAAGAAGGCCCGTAAAAAATGCAGCCTTTTTGCCGTCCCTAATAAGCCTTATGGTTTCTGTGGGCGTTAAGCATCACGAAAGAAGAAGACTCAGACTTTTTGCACCTTTTCGTTTTGTTCATTGTAC
>CAUZXP010000519.1:20000-24768 GCA_963584105.1 Alviniconcha strummeri | reverse complement strand
TGACAAAGCAGCCTCATGGGTCTTGACTGATTCAGTATTTCCTGCGGTGGTTCATGTTGTCTAATGCAGCGTCTGTATCAGGTTCAGCTCTACGAGAAACAAGTGGACAAACCAGGGACAGTCAAAGGAAGACAAACCAGGGACAGTAAAAGGAAGACAAACCAGGGACAGTTAAAGGAAGACAAACCAGGGACAGTAAAAGGAAGACAAAATCTAAAGAATCGGAACCAGAGATGTTACTGTCCTAGTAAGTAAGGCATGTAAGTTTAAAAGCTGTCAAAATCATATTACACTTTTCTTCACTCAGCCAAACAAAGGCGTACAGCACTGAGGAAGGGAAACGAAACAACCCTAGAGCACGCCAGTGTATAATCAGACTACTGAGTTACCTCCACTTGACCAGCCCCCAAAAGGGCGTACCGGTGACGTCACGTCTGGCTGTGGTAACAACAAAGATGGCCACTGAGTCAGCGTCAGTTGTGCAAACTGGGGAATCGTCACCCTCAAACTCGGGCTGCACCCCAAACTGCGGGCCGTCTGAACAAATGCCCCCGCTTTCCCCGCCGCCCACTCTGTTCGGGTCGTGTCGTGATGTTTGTACAAGTTCCGTTTTACAGACGGATGTGATGATCGTTTGGCTAATCCGCTTGGCGATAAGACAGAACTTGTTTTCTTTTAAAATCTTTAAACCATACTGTAGCTGCATGTTTTATTAATGTCTACAGCCTGGTTGGTTGTTAGGGAAATCATCTTCTTTTTTTGCTTCTTTTTTTCTGTCTGTCCGTACTCGTTCTGGAGAGACAAGAAGGGCGAATGATAACGTGTGTGTGTGTGTGTGTGTGTGTGTGTGTGTGTGTGTGTGTGTGTGTGTGTGTGTGTGTGTGTGTGTGTGCGTGCATGTGTGTGCGTGCGTGCGTCTGTGCGTGCGTGCATATGTCTGTCCGTCCGTGCGTGCGTGCATGTGTTTGTGTGTGTGTGTGTGTGTGTGTGTGTGTGTGTGTGTGTGCGTGCGCGCGCGCATTAGTCTTGCAGATGTGCGTACGTTCATTCGTTAGCATGTAATCCCTTTCGAGCAGCACGGAAAGACCGAAATCCCCAGTTCAAATCAACGCCAACCCCAACAAACAGCAGTCCACCCCAACATTCCTGGGGACAGAGCTAGCAGCCGGCAGGTCAGATCTCTGGCGGTGTCCGAGTGCCAACATCTCTGTCCAAGCCCATCCCGCCCACCTCCACCTCTGGCCAGCTCGGACCCGTCCCCCATTCCGCAGTCGCTACACAGGCCTCGGGCAGGCCCGGCCCGAGGTGGACGGCAGACTGCAAACTGCCCAAGTGACAGCAGTTTACCTGCGGAAATCCCAAGCTAGCTGCCAAAAGCCATTTGTTGTTGACTGCTGGGTAAATGGATCGACACGTTTGATCCGAAAAACAGACTCGCATAGAGAGGAGGCAAGAATAACGAGAATAAGAGATCGTTACACTGGAACATTATACACGAAACTCAAAATCAACAGACAAACAGGTCCAGACACAGATATGTAAATTAGATATAAATGCTTTGTACTCGGACGGGCAAGAGATTTCTAAACTGCTCACAGAACTGTCTTTGACGAACAAGAAAACGGACGAAGTGTTGTTTCAAACGACCACAATGACTAATGAATGTGAATGAAACAAGCTCCCCAGAAGCAACAACAATGTTTTACAAACTTCGTACAGCCGCATTAACCGACCAGTGGAAATGTCATCTGCCCCTGTATCTGCAAGCCTCCTTACTTTAGGGTGTGGATGTTTGGGCCAAAAACTCACTCGAGATTCACTTCAAACAGCTTACGTAGAAACAGGAAGGTTGGCGCTATCAGATTTTACCTGCACTCGCCTGCCTTTCATGTGGTTGCTACAACCTGCCGACTGTCACCAAGACCAGCATTCTTGTCACGAGGCCAGGGTCACTTCTTGCCGTGACGCCAGACAAGGCGGTGCGAGATAATCTCCTTGGTCACAGCTGGTATTGGCATTTAGTACAGCACAGGGATTAAAAGAAGAAAAGAAACACAAAGACTCCCATCTCCCTTAAAACACCACCAGCTTCAAAGCAACGGAAACCACACTCAAACCTCCAGCAAATCTCGGTTCCGAGTTTTCCTGGTACGGTGTAGGCCTACCGGTACGGATGCAGGGTACCGGTACAGCCCCTCCCTCCCCTACCAGATAATGGCGGAAAGCGACAGCTACACTATGCTCAGGGAAAGTACTTCTGTCAAGTATAATGTTTTGAATCAAAAAGGAAAATCTTACCTTTGGAGATATTTTAAGCCAGAAGCATGAATGCACGTGTGTATGTTTGTGTGAGGGTTTGTACACACACACACACACACACACACACACACACACACACACACACACACACACACACACACACACACACACACACACACACACACACACACACACACACACACACACACACACACACACACACACACAAGTAGAAGCATCTAAGTCAAGGAAACTTTGAAATCTTTACACGGATGACGGCAAATATTTGAACTTTTCTTCTCTATTTTCTTCCTTTTTTGTCCTTGCCAACTCAGACAGCGCTCCGAAAGGTAGGTATGGACCAGTTTCAAACTGAAACAAAGACGCCCGGAAACGACAAGTGTTTGCCCATGCGCAGTGAGCGAGTCATTCTTCTCGTGACACGCAGTTGTGGGGGGACGCGAACCACAAACCGCCCAGTTTACCGAGCAAACAGCGAGAGGATGACTGCACCCTCCGCATGTATTGCCAATTCACGCCGCTTCCAAAGCCGGGCGACGGCCCGTTACGTGATTAGAATGTGCATTTCCAGCGGGGACGCGGTGCATGTGCAGTTTGTTGACCTTTGTGAGCTTTCCCTTTCACTCCTCCCTCTACCTCCCGCCCAGGCCCCCTCCCCACCTCCCCAAGAAAAGGGGAGTGAAAAAAGAACGACACACGGAGATCCTGTACCGGTGCAAAAACCAAGAGCATACAAAGACACCGTGGTACAAACCAATCAGACATAGAGACAACAACACAGACGCGAAGATGCAGTCACACGAAGACTAAACAGTACGGAGATACAGTCGGAGACAAAGAAATAGGCAAAGATGCAGAGGCAAAAAGACACAGACACTCAGACGGTATACAGAAAGTAAACAATTGATCTTGAAGACCTAGTTAGCATTCTCGGCAATGACACGGTGAAACACATTGCATCAGCATCAAACACAATGGAAAAAAGGAAGAAAAAAAAAAGGTACGGTACTCAATTAATTACAATTTCTAAAACACTCAGACCGAAAAATAAACACAGAGACGGAGACTTTAAACCACAGAGACACAAAGACGGAGATGGTGACACAAAGACACTAAACCACAAAGACAGAGACACAGCGACACAAAGACAGAGACAACGACACAGAGACACTAAACCGCAGAGACACAAAGACAGCGACAGCGCCACAAAGACGGTGACAGCGCCACAGAGACACAAAGACGGAGACAGCGACACAAAGACTGAGACAGCAACACAGAGGCACAAAGACGGAGACAGCGACACAGGGACACAAAGACGGTGACAGCGACATAGAGACACAAAGACGGAGACAGCGACACAAAGACGGAGACAGCGACACAGAGGCACAAAGACGGAGACAGCGACACAAACACACAAAGATGATGATAGCGACATAGAGACACAAAGACGGTGACAGCGACACAAACACACAAAGACGGTGACAGCGACACAGAGACACAAAGACGGAGACAGCGACACAAACACACAAAGACGGTGACAGCGACACAGAGACACAAAGACGGAGACAGCGACACAGAAATACACAGACAGAGACAGCTACACAGACACACAGACGGAAACAGCGACACACGGACACATTAAAGACAGGAATTCAGGCGGTGACACAAGGATACTGAAACACAGTGATACTAAAACACAATGATACTAAAACACAGTTATATTAAAACAGAAATACTGAAACACAGATATACCGACAGGACATAGACACAGACCCTCAGACGGTCACACAGTGATACTCAAACACAGAAATACCGACAGGACATAGATACAACCGCTCAGATAGTGACACAGCGACACCATAACAGAGACAAATACAGACGGACACAGACAATGGAGCACAGTAAGTAAGTAACTTGGTGTTTTACGCTCAGTCAACCAGTACGGTTATGAGCATCAGGGCGAAGCCAGAAATACAAGAGAGCCACAGAGACTAATACGGACAGGCCCAGAGCCCTGCCCCTCACACGTTCCGCAACAGGTTTATTGTGTCAAGACCAGCTGCACTGGCTGTTGGCATGTCGCGACTCACCGGACACTCATCAAAGCGCCGTCAAGCAGACGAGGAGGGATGGTGTCCAGTCCTGGCTTGTCACGTGTTCAAAGGGGCGAACGCCTGCTGCTAATCCCGCAGTCTTTATTCCTTTTAATCCGCCACTCCCCAGCAGGGCCTCATTCAGCAAGGTCACTGACCTTGGCAGTCGAAGTGTAAACAAGTTTAAATTGCATTTGTCTGCATCTTTTTTCTTTAGTCCGCGTGAACTTCACTCTTGCCACGAGATTCACAAAACGTTAGCATCGCTGTTACCTGTATTACCAATCCTAAACTTTCCACATGGACTCATCTCTGCCTTAGCGATCACCTCTGTTGGTTATACCATTTATTTTCCCAAAACTGTAGACCTGCCATGTTTCTGTTCCGGGCTGATG
>CAUZXP010000519.1:0-15000 GCA_963584105.1 Alviniconcha strummeri | reverse complement strand
GAAAACTACTACGGGTCGGACTGCAGCGTCTTCTGCGCGCCGGCGGACGACTGCACGGGTCACTACGGTTGCGACGTGCGGAGTGGCCAACAGCTGTGCCTCAACGGGTGGCAGGGAGAGAACTGCACCATCGCGTCCTTCCCGGACCCGGCCTGCCAGTGCCGGAACGGCGGCCAGTGCTTCGGCGACACCTGCTGCTGTCGCCACGGATTCGCGGGACTCTTGTGCGAGATGGCGGTGTCCCTGTGCGCCGAGGACACCTGTTTGAACCAGGGAACCTGCTACGAAGACGCCTCTGGGTTTCGCTGCGCCTGCAAGGACGGGTTCACGGGAGAGCGGTGCGAGACGGACTTCGTGTCGCCGGTCTGCCCAGAGGACTTCTACGGGCCGCTGTGCGCCGTGTATTGCAGGGCCCAGGACAGCTGCGAGGGGGGTCAGTACACGTGCGACCCGTCCACCGGAAAGAGAGTGTGCCGCTTCGGATGGCTTGGGGAGCTGTGCGACCAGCGTGACCCCGAGGCCCGGCACGAGGTGGAGTGTCCGGACAGCCAGTGCCGGAACGGGGGGCAGTGCGTCAACAGCACCTGCTGCTGCGCGCCCGGCTTCACGGGGTCGCTGTGCCACATCGAGATCCTGGAGTGCGCCAGTGTGCCCTGTCAGAACGGCGGGCGGTGCCGGGACCTCATCGCCGACTACAAATGCCAGTGCCCGCCCGAGTTCACCGGCAAGAACTGCGAGACGCGCCAGGCCCTGCCCGGGGTCACCACCACCCCCGCCACCCCCGACCCCTGCTCGGGCCTCACCTGCCTCAACAACGGCACGTGCGTCAGCGGCAACGTCACGGGCTTCCTCTGCCTCTGCTTGGAGGGTTTTGCTGGAGAGCTGTGTCAGGACTCCGTGGCCGAGCTGACCACCACACCCAATCCGATCCTTCCGTCATGCCCAGCCAACTATTTCGGCGCCGGTTGCAACGTGTATTGCCTGGGGACCAACGCCTGCGGAGGAGGTCACTACTACTGCGACCAGCGATCGGGGTCCAAGGTTTGCTACAACGGCTGGGGCGGAGCGGACTGCACCGTGAGAGAGGTTGCACCGGACAGGGATCCGGAGTGTCCCCAGGGGGTGCCTTGCCTTAACGGCGGGTCCTGCTTCAACGGGACGTGCTGCTGCCGGGAGCGGTTCTCCGGGGCCTACTGTGAGGTGGAGCAGCTGCCGTGCGACAGCTCTCCCTGCCTGCACGGCACCTGCCTGGACCTGCTCAATGACTACCGCTGCTTGTGCAACCCCGGCTACCAGGGCGTCAACTGCCAGACCTTCGTCGGGTTGCCCGGGTCAACAGCGACCCCTGGCGGTCCAGACGCGACCACCGAGGTGACCACGAACAGTGGAACCTCCTCAACGACGTCGGCGACAGGCCTGGTCTGCGGTTCCAGACGCTGCTACAATGGAGGACGGTGCTTGCTGTACGACACGGGTGTCTACAAGTGCTCGTGTCCCTCGGGCTACCAAGGTGAACAGTGCGAAATTCCTCTCACAACAACGTCGTCGACGACGGCTGAGACTTCAGTGAACACTACCGCTGAGGTGACCAGCACGGACGGTTCTTCCACGACGGCAGCTGATACTGGCGTTGCGTGTCTGTCCAAGGTTTGCTATAACGGAGCAACGTGCTACAGATTCAACAACGGGTTGTGCGTATGTCCCTTGGAGTACACAGGAGAACAGTGTGAGCATCGAGTTCTGTTCATATCAACAACTGCCAGTTCAGTAGTCACTGGCGGCAACACCACGTACGAAAGTACGTCACAGGGAGTAAGCGACGTCACCACGCAATCCTCAGAAAACGTGACGTCAGGCGTCGTCCCTATTGACGTAACAGGCAGTGAGGGTAGCGTACCAACCTCCACTTCGGCCAGTCAGTTCAACAGCACTTCTTCTACCACGTCCTCGCCTAGCACCACTGCAGTCAACGAGGTCAACACCACCGCCTCCGGGAACGGTTCTTCAGAAGCGACTGGCGGCCGGACGACAGAGGAGCCGTTGGCTGGCTCCACACCGACAGGGACTGTGCCACAGCAAACCACGTCCAACACGTCAAGCACGGGGCCTGAGACCAACGGTACGGCGATACCCCCAGCTGGCCAAACGACAGCATCCTCATCAAATACGACAGGGACTACCGCGGAAACCGGTACCACAGAAAACACCGTCAACGTGACCATGACGACGCAAGGGACTGGTGCGGGTGTAGGCAGCTCAGAACCGACGCCGGAGGGCAACGTCAACTCCACAACGGAACCACCGCAGACAGGTACCACCGCCGTGTCTCTGTCCGTCACAACACAGTCACGGATTAGCACGGAGTCGCAGGTCACCACTACTGAGTCACAGAGCAACACCACCGGGTCCAGCGGCTCGGGTGTCAGCGGAAGCAGCACCATCAACGAAACGGACACAACGCTCAGACACGAAAACGTCACTGCAACACCCTCTGTCATCACCACAGACAACGGAGGGAGCATCGTCACAGGTAGCACCACAGAAGGAGGTTCGTCACCAGAGAACGTCACAACGACTCCGTCGACGTTTACCACGGAAAGCGGAAACTCTACCACCAACGGCACTGGAGTCATCATCGGAGGCACGACAGACAGCGGGTCCTCCTTTTCCAACAGGTCCACGACACAGTCCACTGTATTGACTACAGACACTTCTCTTTCCGTCACTGGCACAACTCAGGGTACCGCCGGACCTGAATCCTCGACGGAAAACTCCACGACTTCCGGCTCTGAAACGACCACGGAAGTGTCGGGAACAACACCCACGCCCTTGGCTAACGCCACGTCTGAAGGAACTACCACACCTGCAGTGACGGAGACTACAGAAGGTGGAGCTGTCGTCGTTGTGGGATCGACGTCAGAGACTCCCAACAACGAAACGAGTTCCACAAGCTCCACTCAAGCGACTGACGTCACTTCCGTTACCCCCCAGCATACTTTGCCAACATCCGTCTCTAACGCCACCACAGTCGTGACTTCAGAAACCCCACAAAGCAGAGAGACGACGGGAAATCCAACCTCAGACACGACATCAACGTCAACCACTCACTCCACTGTATCCTCTTCATCACCATCGTCGACAACGACAGACAGGAAAGTGACGACGACGGGGAAGGCGATGGTGAACAGCGGCGAGATCTACATCACAGGGCAGGTGTCGGGCCGCAGTCAGCCGTCTCTCATGTTCATCGTGGAGAACGCCCTCAACGACACGCTGCCAGGTGAAACTTCTTTCGCTGTCTGTTCGTACCTTTTATGGCGGCACACCTCTAGCCGCCGACCTTATCGTGAACATAAGTTACAACATTTCATTTACCGTGTACTCTTTTCCCCCCCCACATCCCTCCTATTTCTCTCTCTGTCCAGAAGTGTGTCTCTTCCTTTCTCCGTCTGTCTGTATCTGTCTCAATCTCCGTCTGTCTGTATCTATCACTTCTCCGTCTGTCTGTATCTGTCTCTGTGGGTTTTTTTTCTTTCTATCTGCCTGTCTGTTTCCATCCTTCACTCCCTTGCTCCCCCTCCCCTTTCCTCGTCAATCTGTCTGTTTCTCTCCCCCCTGCCCTTCCCCCTCCCCATCATCACATCTCCCCACTTCCCTCTCCACCTCCACTTTTGTCGTCAATATGTCTCCCCCCCTTCCCTCTCCACCTCTCTCCACTTCCCTCTCCACCTCCCCTTCCCTCATCAATCTGTCTGTCTCTCTCCAGCCCTCACCCCTTCCATCTCCCCGCTCTCCACTTCCCTCTCCACCTCCCCTTCCCTCATCAGTCTGTCTCTCTCTCTCTCCACCCCTTCCCCCTTCCATTTCCCCACTCTCCACTTCCCTCTCCACTTCCCTCTCCACCTCCCCTCTTCAATCTGTCTGTCTCTCTTCCCCCCCCTTCCCTCCCCTCTCCACCTCCCTCTCTCCTCCTTTAACAGCAGTGGGATATGTGTCACCCCTTCCCCAATGACGTTCCAACGAAGAAGAAACCGCATTACCACGTAATGCAAACTTTCAGTAATTCTCGTCTGTCTTTCACTGTAATGTGAAAACTACTCTGCATGATTGCATCTGCAACATGAACTCTTACTGCGTAAAAAGCAAAAACAGTGTATGGACGCATTCTTCTTTTAGGTAACGACTGCTGCAGCGGGTCAAAGATTGTGGAGCACAAGACATTTATCGACCCTACTGGGTAAATATGAATGTATTAGAGTCATTTAACGTATGGTAAAGATCATTTCTTGACCAAAAGAAATATGCAAATCAATCAATTAAACATTATGAATATTTGTTTTAAAGCTGTTCCATTCAGCGTGAATGCATCGCAGCACAAATCCCAGTTGAAAGTGTGCATTCCAATAAGCGATATTGATGCGCTTTAAGCCTTTTAATCCGTTAATTATTTACAGCAAAATCGAAATACTTATATGTAATTAATCAGTTAATTACTCAAGCAATCTAGCAATCGGTTAGTAGTTTTGACAAATAATTTCAGAATCACCGAGATGGTGCAGAAAGAAGTGAGGGAGTAACAGTTTGAACTTAAATTACGATGAGTCGTTAGAGAGCTTGAATGGTTTTGTAACATTACCATGTACGTGTATGATTGTACAATGATACTATTATTTAAAATGCGTACATGAAACACACTGTACATTAAGATGCCCAACCTTTATTTTATTTCTCTTTCAGAACCTTCGTCCAAAAGTTTAGCTTCGTCTACGTATCCGTGAATGGCGAAATTCCAGCTTGGTCCAGTGAAACCAGGGATTCAATCCACCAAGGTGTTGACAATCGCTTGCAGGGGTCCGAACCGTTTGCCACTGCAGGCAACCGCGTGTACACTGGACCGCTGGACCGCCTGAAAGCACTAGATGACGCCTACATTCTTGACGTCATTGGAGACGTCACTGAAGATTATCATGACGCCATCAAGGCTGCTATCGCTCAGGCTTGGTCTGATGCCAACCCAGGTGACGCGATATTAAAGAGTGATAATGAAATAGATAATTAAGAAGAGTTAAATGATTTGGTTTTGAAAGAAGTAATTATTAAGGGAAGTAATATTACACCCATGACCAAGCTGTACTGTGGCCACAGAGAGGGTTGTCTACCTTCGATTGATACTCTAAGTTATCAAATTAATGCGCTGACGCTGTATAGCGGGCGGAGGGGATGGGGAGGGTGGGGGGTGGAGGGGAGTGGTGGTGATGGTGGTGGTGGTGGTGGTGGTGGGGGGGGGGGGGAGGGGCTACATTTTCTTTAGTACTGTGTTTTATCTGAAAGTCTTCTTCCGGCTCACTCTTATCTTTGCTCTCTGTGTGTCTCTGTCTCTCTGTCTGTGTCGCTCTGTCTCTCTCTGTCTCTATCTCTGTTTCTGTGTCTCTCCCCCTGTGTGTGTGTGTGTGTGTGTGTGTGTGTGTGTGTGTGTGTGTGTGTGTGTGTGTGTGTGTGTGTGTGTGTGTGTGTGTTTAATGTGTGCGTACGTGTGTCTGTATCTGCGTCTGTGTGTATCTGTGTGTATGTCTGCGTGTGACAAACAATTGTTACACATTTCTTTTCCAGCTTGCCAATGCAGCTTTGCTATCTCATCAATGATTATGAAAGCCTACGAGATTATGGGTACGTTCTGGCTTGTTTCACTTAGTGGGACATCATTGCAATGTGACTGACACGCTTATTACTAACACGCCACAGGCTGAATCACTGCTTTGTTTGAAATCGTTGTCTCCATTCAACTGCACAGCAATGTGCTTTAGGAACTCAATCCGTCAGTCTAGTAACCAGTCACTCTGTCTGTCTGCCTGTGTCTATCTCTTCTTGCATGTGTGTGTGTGTGTGTGTGTGTGTGTGTGTGTGTGTGTGTGTGTGTGTGTGTGTGTGTTTGTGCATGTTGTGTGTGTATGTGTTTGTTGTGCGTGCTGGGTGTGTGAGTGTGTGTGTGTGTGTGTGTGTGTGTGTGTGTGTGTGTGTGTGTGTGTGTGTGCGTGCATGCTGTGTATGTGCGTGCGTGCATGCGTGCGCGCGCGCGCGCGTGTGTGTATGTGTGCGCGCGTGCGTTTATTTGTATGTTAGAAACCATCCGATCACCTAATTAACCGAATTGATTTGAAGTGACTTCATTCTCTACCTCCCCCCCTTCCCCCCCCCCCCCCCCCGCCCTCATACTGAGTACAGCACCTTCTCCTTTCCCTCGTCAGAACCCGCCTGACCCACATCTATTACTTCGTGACGAAAGACGACGAGGACCATTCACCAGCCGCCTCCCCTGCTCCTCCTGCTGCCGCAATCACTGCACGCTTCACCGACCCGTCACTGCCCTATCGGCTGTACGAGGGCAGGGCCGCTGTGCCCTTTGACCTGCACTACTCGCTGTTGCTTAGCGACAGAGTTAAGATGGCGGACAGCGAGGGCCAGGAAATCTTGAACGGCCTTCAGAAAGCTTGGCTGTCTTATGTATTATGTACGTCTATTAGTCAAAGGATGGTTCTGTCATGTCATTTTGTGTGAAAGAATCGTACCCTGTAGAAAAGGGAAAAGGCAAACAGAAAGAAGACAGAAAACAAAAACAAAAACACGAAGAACAAGGAACTTTTGTTATTATTATTTGATTTGTTTTACCTTAGTTCATCTTCCCATTCACCGCACAGACTCACATCAGAAAAAAGAAAAAGCAAGAGAAGAAGAACGAATAAAGGAATGAAAGAAAGACGGAAACAAAGGAACAAAAGACTCGATTTTTTTTGATTTTTTTTTTGGGGGGGGGGGGGGGGGGGGGGCTAAGCAACATTATATTCCGAGGTAATTTCCATAAATTGAATTCTGTGAATATACTTTTGCGCCGTTCTTTTTCCAGCCAAAACTCCACTGTGTCGCTTCTCCAATTGTCAGGTCAAGGTCACCTACGTCAGACCTCACCTCAGCTATACTTCAAGACAGATGGGTAAGTTAGAACAAACTCCCTTCTGCTTCTTGCCAGTGCTTTCCCCTCGGATTTGATGCGATCGCTTGGATGATTTAAAGTGCAATAAATTAAGCAGAAGAAATTCAGTAGGCTACGATGTTTTTCAAGATGTCATTTTTGCGTGTTATACGAGAGGTAGACCATTGCATATTGTAGACCTATACTATTTTCATGTGCGTTTTCCCATTCTAGCGTCTTCCTGTACGCTTGTTGTCCTAGACAAAACCCATTTACATAATATTATAGGTATGCTAGAGAATATGTTACCTGTTATTTCCAGTGTGCTTCTTGTGGGCCAGGAGAGAGCTGCTGCAGACGACTCACGTACTTGCTGCCGTGTCCTTTGATGCACAGGGTGACGTCAAGAGACCACTGTTACTTCCCTTTGTGTCTTTATTGCTTCTCTACAGATCCAGCTAAAGACCACGAAGACGTGTATTTCGTGAGGCTCTCTGTAGAGTTTACTAACATTTGTAACTGTAAGTACCTGTCGTTTTTAGTCGTTGTTGTTTTTCAGCTTGTGGGCCTATAATCATGTTTTCGTTCTTTTTCTTTTTTTTTGCTCAGAAAATGCCCATCTGGACCAGAAACAATGACCATTTGCTTTTTGCTTCTTTCAGCAAAGTTGTGTCTAAACTGGATTACTTCGTTACGGTCAACGGCAAGGTTCTTGATCCCAAAGTCTACACCGGTCCGACAGAGACAGATTTCCTATCAAGGAACCTACCTGTCTGCGTATGCGTGGCGACCTCTGTGTACTATGTAGATGTAGCAGGGTCACTGACGTGGGCAGATGCTCAAGCGCTTGGAGAGGAGATAATTGCGCAAGGTATTCACCGTTGTCATATCATCTGAACGTTATGATTTGAGCAAGCTTAACCCCTTCACTGCACCAGCCTGTCAAATTTCCGGGATGAAAAGTGCACACATACACGCCTGCAAACAATAATGATACCTGATCGCCCTATAGCAAAAAATTTACTTTCAATATTGTGCATTTTGACAAAAATCCTTTGATGTGCTCATGCGAATGGGAAAAAAGCCCTAATAATTTCAGATTGGTCGTTTTCCGAGTGACTGCGCGGCAGGCATGGCAGTGAAAGTGTTAATTCTATATAATTCTAACGAGAACATCCACACACGGTTACTTTCCCTGTGGCCACAATCGTCCAAGACACGTGTTGCTTGATTTGTCCTGCACATAGTGGTGCGGCTTTTCCTGTACTTGTCTGCACATCGTGGTTTTGTTGTCGTTCTTGGTGGGTTCCCCCCCTTGTCGTGTTTTTCTTCTTCCTGCTTTGCCTTCTTTTACATCCGTTGCTTTTTTCTTATGTGTCTCATATTTTCCCTCGGGGGATGGGGGCCAGGGGAGGGTGAATGGGGATGAGTGGGGGGGGGGGGGGGGGTGTACTTTCAAGCTTTGTCTTGCTGTTGTTGCTTTTTACTCTTTGCTAATTTTTCTTCCTGCACATAATTCTTGCACGTTGTTTTTTTTTTTTTTTTTTTTTTTTTTTTTTGGTTGACTCTTACTTTTCCCGTCTTTCTTATCCTTTTATTTGATTTGTTTTACATTTATCAAACTCTTTTTCTTCATCAATCACTTTCCGTCCCACGGTGACCGCAGTGACGTGTTCATATCCATGGTTTTCCCCGTTGCAGACGGGAAGTCCCCTTCCGTGACCGTTGAGCGAACAGCCTTCCTCGACATGTCCGGGTGAGTAACACTTCCTGTTGTTGTGCCAGTCAGCATCCCGCCTTCCCCGCTCACTTTAAGACACTCCCCTCTACCGTGCATCAGTCATATGCGTACATTCCCCTCCCCCTCCACCTTTGGCCTAGCGGTAAGGCGTTAGGCTCGTAAGCGGAAGGACTTCGGTTCGATACCGCTTCGGCTCTCCTTTCTCTTCAAAAAGGTTGTGGTTTGTGGACACTGTCTTGTGACTTTGTCCATCGCTTCCTACTGAAACATTAAAATGGCTCTCATCGCTGCCCACCTGAATGCAGGAGTCATTCTGGTGGTGACAGTGTAGCGATAGGTATATAATCTCCCTCTCCCCCACCTCCACCCCCTTCCCCCTTCTCCCCGTTAGGGACAAGCCGTACGATAAGCCGTACGATTTCTGTGGACGTTAAGCACCATGTTTACTTACTTACCCCCTCCACCACCCCTCACCCCGATCTCTCTACCCCCACCCCCCTCCCCATTCCCCCAGAAGCCGCAGGGGGTAGGAGGGTATACACACCGAAATAATAGGGTCTATGTTATTCAGAATACTCACATTGCTCCTACTATAACATCTGTAAAACTCATCAAAATAGTGACGCGTTTTTATTATGTTTGTTGATGTTTGGGTGTGGATGGAGGGGAGGCGGGGTTGGGGGTGGGGTGGGGTCAGGGGACTTGGGCATCGATACTTGTTGTGTGCAGTAGGCTGCCATTTCTCTATCGTAGCGGTTTCATTCGGTACGAGCTGTTACCATGGCTCTAGCGATGATGTACGAGCTGTTACCATGGCTCTAGCGATGATGTACGAGCTGTTACCATGACACTAGCGATGATGTACGAGCTGTTATCATGGCTCTAGCGATGATGTACAAGCTGTTACCATGGCTCTAGCGATGCTGTACGAGCTGTTACCATGGCTCTAGCGATGATGTACGAGCTGTTACCATGACTCCAGCGATGCTGCCTTTGCAGATCAGCAGTAACTCGCACTTTCCTGATACCTACCGCCACCGATCCCGCCGGATCCCGCCGTCTTCTCTCCCCCTGACTTTGATACAGCCAACCACATTGCACGAGACAAAGGCTTCACACTCGTCACGGAGCCAATCAGACAAGAGTTCTCTGTGGCGTTGAATGACATCATCAGCGCAAACGACACAGACGGCATTCAGCTGTACATCAAGCGATCATGGCAGTTGACAAACCAAGGTAATCTTTCTCAGTGGCCTTTTTCAGTCGGATAGGATTAGCTGGCGTGTTTTTCACCACAGCCTTCTCCATCCACAGGGCAATTAGCTATAAATCTGCTGTGGCTTCTTTATGGAGTCTGATCCTCAGAATACACACTGAAACTATTTATGACTGGAATGGGCTATTTTGTGATTCTCTCGAGGTTTCTACTGCAATAAGCTTGTAAAAGGAAAAGCTAACTATGAAAGCTAAGATTGTAAATGTTTGGCTGGAATGACGTCTTCGACAGCGTGGTAGATGCCTCAAGGCAGTGCGGTCAAGATAGCTTTCCGAGTCCGTGCTGCCATCTCCGTCCTGGATCAGTCCTGCTTTGGATAACATTTAAAGTTCCATAATTTATATAACCTTCTACTCCCCCCCCCCCCAACCGGTAACCCCCCCCTCCCCACCCCCCACCCCCCCAAAAAAGTCCAAAGATATGCCTATTTGTTATGTACTACCTTAATTGCAAAAGCTTGTCATCAGTAGGACAAAGGTGACGAAAAAAATAATAAAATATATGAAAGCCAGTACATGCTTCCGACATGTACTGTTTAGCACCGACACCGACACAGACACAGACACACACAGACACACACAACACACACACACACACACACACACACACACACACACACACACACACACACACACACACACACAAACGCAGAGTTAGATTAAGACAGAGAAGGAGAAATCTGCCAAGTTGCTGTCTCGTAATGCTGGATTCAAGTGAAATTACTGAAATGGAAGTAAACGCAGAACAGATATATCCGTTCTTCTCTCGTTAAAATATATCGTGACTAAACTGGAAACCTTAACTGTCAGCAAGAAAACAGTCAGACTGAGCAATTATGGAGAAGAGTAAGAGTAAGAACGACACAAAAGTGCCCGCAAAACGTCATTCGTCCTTGAGAAATTAAAAACAACAACAACAAAAAACCGAAAACTGGAGTGCAAACCTAGAACTTTCGATGAGGCGCCACGGACCGAAGGTAAAATGATATCCCAGTTAGACAGCAAACAGAACCAGAACAAAAAATAGGCGAAGGGGGAGGGGTGGGGGTGGGTGGGGGTGTGGGGGGGTGGAGGGGTGGGGGGTGGAGGGGGCAGACACAACATGACCCAGAACCCAAACCGCCACGTATAATCATGAAACCCAGAAAGAATTGTTCTTGCAGTGCCTGGCGTTTCTAAGGAAATGAACTCCGAGTTCAGGCGACACATGTAACAGTTCGGTTATGCAAGTCACTAAACGCCTTTGTGAAAGACGAGTAAAAAAGGAAGAAGAAGAAAAAGAAAAAAAAGAAGAAAAAAAACCCACACACAACAACGACGGATTAACGACAGAGGAGACAATCCAATCCTTCGCTGTCCAGGGGGAAAACAAACAGATGATCAAGGAGGAGAGGAGGATGAAAAACACGAGTACGATTCCTAACCATGGACACACCAAGGAGTAGATAAAACAGACCATCCCAGTCACGAGGCGAACTAAAATCGAGGATACCTCGACGGCTGTGACGACGACGACGACGAAGACGACGACGACGAAGACGAGAAAGAGGACAACCTAAGACTCCAGTCAACCTAAATGTCTTCCCGAAGTCCACAGCCATTTAAATCGACTCGAGTCTTAGGTGGCCTCCCTTCGGAGACATGTAGGTCGACTTGAGTCTTAGGCCTCCCTCCGGCCTCCGTTCCGTGACGCTTCAGGGCCTCCCACACTCTCGAACTCTCCTTGCGAGAAACGAGGTCGACTTGAGTCTTAGGCCTCCCTCCGGCCTCCGTTCGATGACGCCATCAGGGCCTCCCACACTCTCGAACTCTGCTTGCAAGAAACGAGTTTTAGGCCTCTCTCCGGCCTCCGTTCGATGACGCCATCAGGGCCTCCCACACTCTCGAACTATGCTTGCAAGAACGAGTTTTAGGCCTCTCTCCGGCCTCCGTTCGATGACGCCATCAGGGCCTCCCACACTCTCGAACTCTCCTTGCGAGAAACGAGGTCGACTTGAGTCTTAGGCCTCCCTCCGGCCTCCGTTCGATGAAGCCATCAGGGCCTCACACACTCTCGAACTATGCTTGCAAGAAACGAGTTTTAGGCCTCTCTTCGGCCTCCGTTCGATGACGCCTCAGGGCCTCCCACACTCTCGAACTCTGCTTGCAAGAAACGAGGTCCACTTGAGTTTTAGGCCTCCCTCCGGCCTCCGTTCGATGACGCCATCAGGGCCTCCCACACCCTCGAACTCTGCTTGCAAGGAACGAGTTTTAGGCCTCTCTCCGGCCTCCGTTCGATGACGCCTCAGGGCCTCCCACACTCTCGAACTCTGCTTGCGAGAAACAACAGCCTGGCCGTTTTGAACGCTGCAGCAACGGCCACAACGAGCCAAATCGTACACGACACACACCTCGGGGACAAAGCCAGACACTATACGGCGATCTTCCCGGACTGGAGTACCGCGGACGCAGCAATGAATGCCGGCTTTTATGGCAGTATAGAGCTATCACACTTCCTCTACTTTCTTAAGCTGCAGTAGGTCAGAGTAGAGTTGTGCATGGCAGTATAGAGCTATCAGACTTTCTCTACTTTCTTAAGCCTGGAGTAGGTAAGAGTAGAATTGTGCATGCTAAAATCGTCTGCTCTCTTAAGGCCTAGCCCCCATTTCTTTTCTTTTTAAATTCTGTTCCCTGCAGTTCACTCGACTTCAATATTTCTCAGTCCTCTGAAAACATTTTAAGTGGCACTTACTGTGAACAGAGAATCAACGTTTGACAGTGTATGAGACTAGGTTATGCATACTGGTGTCATCAATCTTTATGCTTGATTTATCGATACCTCTCTCTCTCTCTTTCAACCTCCCGCCCTCCTCCTCTCTCTCTCTCTCTCTCTCGACCCCTCTCTCTTACACACAAACACAGACACAAGTCATCCAGTTCTCTGTGTGTGTGTGTGTGTGTGTGTGTGTGTGTGTGTGTGTGTGTGTGTGTGTGTGTGTGTGTGTGTGTGTGTGTGTGTGTGTGTGTGTGTGTGTGTGTGTGTGTGTGTGTGTGTGTGTGTGTCTGGTGGCAAATGCACTGGTACCAGATGGCAGCTAGTTTCAAATACCCCAACCGACAACCTATAATCTAACACCTCAACAAGAACCATAACAAACAAAGCCGATCTCTTGCCGAAACACACAGAATTTATTTCTTTTCTGTGGAAAACAAAGTCAAGACAATACATGGACCCTTTTTGCAAGAAAAAGAAGAAGAAAGAAAGCGCAACAGGACTAGGCAGAGAAAGAAGAGAGACGATAGACAAATGGAATCAATCAGGTGGCAGCCCTGATATTCAGAACGGGGGTAGGGGGATGAGGGTGTGTGGGGGGGTGGGAGGGTGGGGTGGGGGTGGGGGGGCATCAGACACCTCCGGCGTCCTTTCGGGGCTTCGGGATGGAAACTCTTTTAAACTGACACATACGTTAACTCCTGACCTCTTTCGACTAACGTACTAACCTAGCTGCCAGTGCCAACCTAAATTTCCAAAGCGCCAGTCGAAAGGTGACGCAAAGATCATCGAGTTTCCAGAGAGAAAAATGGCGTATTCATTTTCGGTCGGTGTTTTCCTAAGAATAGGGCACTTTCCGTTTCATTTCAGCGGGATTTTTGTTGGCAGTTGTGATTATATTGCGTTATTATTGCAGTTTCCGGTGGGTGGACACAATTGCGGGAATGTAGATATGTGCACTTCAGGATAGTTTGACCTTGGCAGTTTGAAGAAGGAGGAGGAAGAGGGGAAGAACAGGAGAAAAAAGAAAGAAAGAAAAAAGAAAGAAGAAGAATGTAGACAAATGATTCTAACACCCGGTCAACCATGACGAAATATCTGGACGAAAGGAGAAGAGTCAGTAAGTAGGTTATTTGGTATTTGGCGCCCAGTCATCCAGTACGGTTGTATCAGGCGAAACGCATTTTGCCTGCGTACAAGAAGAAGAAGAAGAAGAAGAAGAAGAAGAAGAAGAAGAAGAAGGAGGAGAGGAGAAGAAGGAGGAGGAGGAGGAGAAGAAGAAGAAGAAGAAGAAGAAGAAGAAGAAGAAGAAGAAGAAGAAGAAGAAGAAGAAGAAGAAGAAGAAGAAGAAGAGAAGAAGGAGGAGAGGAGGAGGAGAAGAGAAGAAGAAGAAGAAGAAGGAGGAGGAGGAGGAGGAGGAGGAGGAGGAGGAGGAGGAGGAGGAGAAGAAGAAGAAGAAGAAGAAGAAGAAGAAGAAGAAGAAGAAGAAGAAGAAGAAGAAGAAGAAGAAGGAGCGGTAAAAAAGAAAAGGCAAGACAAAAATGACAGGGTACAACAACAAAAACACATTCCTTGTTACAGACATGATCTTATTTAACCTATATATTATGATATAAGCAAATCAACGATATACATAAACCAAATCAGGAGGTTTCATCTCAACCGCGAAACAACAATAATAGACACAAAACAGTGTGTAATACAAATACGACCATACAGTGATAGTGGGCAGTGTGGTACCAACATGATCCGACAATGACAGTAGGCAGTATGAGATCAGGAAGGGTGAGAATAGGCAGAAGAGTGAACGTAGGTCAAATGGGAATAAACCAGATTAGTACAGACCCAAAGAGACGCCTTCGCAAGCAGTCGTTCTGCTGCGAAAAGAACGACAACCAATACAAGTATTTCCGTTACTCACCCTGGTCAGCACGTGTAGAAAACGGCGCTTCTCGGCAGGTGAATGATACTGTCAAGGACGCGTTGTGGTTGTCATGGTAATTCAGTCAACACATCTGCAAAAAAGGAAAAGAATCAGATGGTAAAATTGACTATTATGACGACAAATATAAACGGAAATTTATGACGTGTCACTGACGGAAGAGCTACACGGCGAAAACTAGCCTACAAACTAAGATCACATGATCAGACTGCAAAACATATATATATACCAGAATCTGGGAAACCTCAGATACAAACAGAAAAAAAGAAGAAGAAAGAAGCCAATATTACTCAAATGTGTCACTTCACATGAAACGGAAGTAC
>CAUZXP010000518.1:5000-17305 GCA_963584105.1 Alviniconcha strummeri | reverse complement strand
AGTTCGGACCGCTCTGGTGTCGTTACATGGAGAACGATAAGATCAAGGCCCTTAAGCAGAATCAGGGAGACTATGAATCAAAAGTAGTTTTCTAAAATGAAGCGAAGTCAAAAATGATATGGTGGACAGAAAATATCGTGTCGTCTTCAATGATGTTCACTCAGATCATAGCGAGCCTGATTTTGTCCTGTTCACAGACGCCTCGTTGACAGGCTGGGGTTGTTCCTGTAAAATAGGTCGAACAGGTGGTCACTGAGATTATACTGAAGCACAAAGCAACATAAATGTTTTAGAACTGAAAGCCGCTTTGCTAGCTTTGCAGTCTTTTGCTAGAGAAAAGGCCAACATCCATGTCACATTAATGATGGACAACACTACAGCAGTCACTTGTGTGTCAAAAATGGGAACTAGTCATTCAGTGCAGTGTAATGCTGTTACAAAAGAAATATGGCAGTTGGGCATCAAGCGCAACATTTGGTTGTCGGCAGCATACATACCAGGCAAAACAAATATAGAGGCTGATGAGGAATCTAGAAGAGAAAACCAAGATACTGAATGGCTGTTAAACCCTGATATTCTCTCTGACGCTCTGGATAGGCTAGATGTAAAACCAGAAATAGATTTGTTTGCTTCTAGACTAAATCGTCAGTTTCCCAGGTACGTCTCTTACAAACCTGACCCAAATGCAGAAGCTGTGAATGCATTCACAATGTCCTGGTCTGACGTGACATTCTGTGCTTTCCCTCCCTTTTGTATAATCCCCAGCGTACTACACAAAATCATCAAGGACAGAGCAAGAGGGATACTGGTCGCCCCAGACTGGCCCAGTCAGCCGTGGTACCCAATATTAGCAAGGGAACTATAACGCAGAGACCCGTCCTCGTGTCACCGAGGGAGAGTCTACTTGTCTTGCCAACAAACCCGGAAGCAAAACACAGACTGCGAAAGGCATTACGTTTGATTATATGCGAAGTATCAGGAAGAGACTCAGAAGCTCTGGTTTTTCTCAGACAGCTAACTCAGTCATATGCTCATCCTGGCGTAGCGGTACCAGCAGACAATATGCCACATACATCGCGAGGTGGAAGAGGTATGAAAACAAACGGGGTATTCATTCCGTTTCACCGTCTGTGAGTGAGTGAGTAAATTTTCTGGGCATGCTGTTCAATGCTGGCCTTAGCTATAGCGCTATCTGTGTGGCAAGATCAGCTTTGTCGAGCTATCTTGACTGTAAAGAAGCTGCACAATTTGGTGAACATAAGCGAGTTAGACAGTTTATAAAAGGTGTTTTTGAAAAGAGGCCAGCTCTTCCAAAGTACTCGTCTACATGGGATGTTGACACTGTGTTGCAATGCTTAGAGTTGTATTACGCACACGATGAGCTGACTTTAAAGGAACTTTCTTACAAATTAGTTATACTTCTTGCCTTACTGTCTGGACAACGGTTTCAGACGTTACACTGTTTATCATGTCGTCTTAACGGCTCTTCATTTCCTCCGTTAAAGCCTAAACTAGCCCACCCCTAAGATGACTGACATTTGTTAGTAATAAAGATTACCCATAGCAGAAACAAGCAGCGGCGCCGTAGGCCGGATGGCCGAGGGCCGGGGGGGCTGCGACACCAACCACATTGCCGGTTGTATATATACAAACCCAGCGACCACGGTTCCGGAGCTGGACTAAAGTTAACTAAGCCAAAGAAAGAACCACACTTTAGAGTTGTTCGCTTAACTTGGGTCTCATGCGTGTGTTTCGGCTTTACCTGTCAGTGTGTACGTGTATGTGTGTGTTCATTCATGATCAATACGTGATCAAATATGAAGACCCATAAATTTCACTTTTCAGATGTTAACGTTTGCCATTTCTACGCCTTTGGTATTTGGTGAATCCCCCCCCCCCCCCCCCCCCCCCCCCATCCTCTCTATATATTCGCGCAGATATAATAATCATGGTTGACCAGGCATAACTTCAAGAAAAACGCACACAAAAACAACAACCGATTCTCAATCTCTCCAGAGAGACAACGCACAAGGGAGAAAATTTACGTTTCAGTCCCTTCGACTGCTGGAGTGCTCTGCTCCTCGGTCTGGTTTCAATTGTTTTCTCTCTCTACAGAGACACTACATTGAGTGTGTGTGTGTGTGTGTGTGTGTGTGTGTGTGTGTGTGTGTGTGTGCGTGTGTGTGTGTGTGCGTCTCCATACAACAGGCACTGACATGCAACTATATTATGTGTTGACTTGATTCCACATTGACACAGGTTTCTCATCTTGGGGAATTTAGCTGGGTGCCGGGAACAACACCAAAGTTATGTTCTCTGGTGTAATATATAAGCAAATCTCGCACCTAGCATGTGTGTGTGTGTGTGTGTGTGTGTGTGTGTGTGTGTGTGTGTGTGTGTGTGTGTGTGTGTGTGTGTGTGTGTGTGTGTGTGTGTAAAAACTGAATTTTTCTTTAATACAACTATAAAAAAAAAATTAAAAAATAATAATAATATGAATACCGTATGACGTTTTCTGTCTCACTCTTGTTCACAGCTATAGATATATGCATCAGAATTTATTTCCTCTTTGACACATCTAACTTTCTAAATAAAAAGAAAAGAAAAAATATGTACTTAATATGAATACATAACATTGTCTCACCTCACTCCCCCCCGCGCCCCCCTCCCCCCACATACAGAGCTAACAAACATACATGAAAGTGCACACAGCCACACTGGCACATACACAAGTACACAGTGCAATAAAGGTGAATCAGCTCATAAGTAGTAACTTGACATCAAGTCAACCATGATGGACATACCAGAATCAAATACAAATAAATAATTAATGAAAAAGGACATTAGTGATTCACAGTTCAAAATATACTCATAAACAAACAATTAACAAAGTTGTAGCTCGTAGATTGTGATCAGAAATTCAAGAACTTGTAGAAGTGAGATTTAAAAAAATTCTGGTCTGTTTGGAGGGATGATGAAAATTTCTTTAAACTGGCACAAAAATGACCGTCATGGACTAACATAATATTTTTCGGGCATATTAGTTTCAGTTAAAACATTTACTTGAAACAGCAAGATTGCTTTTATTTTAAATCGAGGTCAAAAGTCGGAAATTCGACCTTCCGTTTCACTCGCAACTGGAAAACTGAAACGGTGTCTTCTTCATTATGATGTTAAAGACGAATGTACCAAAATAATATCTAAGAATTTACTGCTGCCTCAGTATTATTGTAACATCCCTTGTCAGTGCGTAAAGGGATCAAATGTCGTCGACCGATTCCGCTATGGCCACACAACTGAGAACACTAGCAGGTTAGGTTATAAACATGTTTGCGTTAATTACTTGCACGTGGCATCTCATGACTATCAATATCAGGAAGTGATACAGCATACACACTGACACACACACATCCACACTCATCCACACTCATGTCTGCGTTAATTACTTGCACGTTTGAGTTAAAACATTTACTTGAAACAACAAGACTACTTTTATTTTAAATCGTGGTAGAAGTCGGAAATTCGACCTTCCGTTTCACTCGCAACTGGGAAACTGAAACGGTGTCTTTTTCATTACGATGTTAAAGACGAATGTACCAAAATAGAATCTAAGAATTTACTGCTGCTTCAGTATTATTGTAACATCTCTAGTGCGTGAAGGGATCAAATGTCGAGCGATTCTATGGCCACACAACTGAGAACACTAGCAGGTTAGGTTATAAACATGTTTGCGTTAATTACTCATGACTATCAGTATCAGGAAGTGATCCAGCATACACACTGATACACACACACATCCACACTCACTCACAAAATCGTTCTATTTTTATTCCCACCTCACTTTCAACTCGAATTCAAGTGGAGAATGAAAGTTCCAAATATTACTGAATCAAAAACGTAAGTCACAAGCATATCATAAGCAGACAAAAGAAGAGATTAGAAGGCACAAAGGTTCGAAAAGCCAACTGATATAGCTAGGTAAACTTTATCTGGTTGTCTCATTACCTGAGAATTGAACATAAACAACAATTAAGTCAACACAAAATCGTTCGTGCGGGTTACGAAAGTCTGAGCTACAAACCTGTGAAAAGACAGTTCACAACCGGTGTATCACCAAAAACATCGCCTCACTTTATAATTTCTCAGTAGGGTCTTACATTGAATTATAGAAGAAAACTTTAAGGTATCTTCCAAGTCCGGGATAGTGGAAGATGGAATACACAAGAGAATTATTTATGGAAAAGTCAAAAAGCTAATCGCGGACTATCGCGGAGCTGGCCTTTTCACATAATATTAAACAGAAAAGTCGAACCTGTTAATCGCGGATACGCGGAACAGGCTTTATCTAATCAGTAAAATAAAGGAACTCCATTAGGAGGTTTAGATCAGAATGGAAAAAATGGAGCCAGGCTCGGATAACGAACCTGACCTCTCAGTCAGAACATCTGTAGCGAAACACAGTTTAAGATTCAACACATCAATCATGAAATGAAAACAAGTGTTATAACCCATATATTTGAAACAACTCGTGGCTACCACGAAGCTGGCCCCTGTACTTAATCATTTAAGCAAACGTGAAAAATAACTGAAAACATTAGCGACGCTAGATCTCAAACCATAGAAACTACAACAATCAAACAACAATAAAACATCATTCAGGAACTAGGAAGGTAAAAGATAGTCAAAGCAACCTGTTGAATGTGGATTAAATTGAGCCAAAACACTAGTTTGACTTGGAGACTTGCAGACTGACCTGGAGGCTCGACAAAGTGACTGGCAAAAGAGGATACACGGTCCTTAAACCTCTGTGAGGGCGAGTGGTGCGGGGGATTAAAATGGAGGGTCTTTATACCTAATACGGCATCAGTGGCCCAGAATTTGGAATAAAAAAGAATTTGTAACAGAATAGGGAAGGCAGCTCTTCCATGCCCTTGCATGTACAGGGAGGCTTGTTGTCTACAGCTCGGCGAACTGACCGCCGCTAATTGGAACCATCCTTCACACGGGAAAGGAGACTGCTGCACTCCACGACCGCATGAAGACCCAGCACCAACGAACTACTAACTGAACTAAAAATATTCTCGTCTTTTCAACTTCAAAACTTACAAAGACCATTTCACCAACAGTCTGACTAAAGTTGAACGTAGAGTAAATAGTGCAGATTATCTTCTTCTTTTTCCCCCTTTCAATTCCTCACATGCAATAGGTGTTAAACAAGAAGTAAACTTACATATTAGGAGTTTTAAAGCATTTAGATTTTTTTGGTACCTATGTCACAGTATTGGTACACAATTTCTGAGAATGACCCGGAGAGAGAGAGAGAGAGAGAGAGAGAGAGAGAGAGAGAGAGAGAGAGAGAGAGAGAGAGAGAGGGCTCGATCTCTATGACTCCTGTGTACCGCACCGTGCAGGAAGAACTTAGTATGGTGTCATGTAGAGAAGGTATAACAAAGTCCAAGCATGTTTTTTAGTTTATATATATACAGAGAGAGAGAGAGAGAGAGAGAGAGAGAGAGAGAGAGAGAGAGAGAGAGAGAGAGAGAGAGAGAGAGATGTGAATAACAAAGATTTGTTTGATTTCATTTGAAATACTTCGTCTGTGTTATATTACATTAGATATAATATACACTAGAAGTACAACACACATAGTCATAGTGAATGATATATAAACATTAACTTAATATGAATACGCCTAACACTTGCTCTGTGTCACACTGTAATCCCCCCCCCCCTCCTCCCAGTAGTTTTAACAGGCTAATGTTGCCTGTTGCCGGGGTGGTGTTTGTTGTTTTGTTTTTGTTTTGTTTTACGGTTTTTCCTCCTGTATCAGACCCTTAGAGTGTCAGTGTAAGCAACGACCTGGCTGTGGCCACCTAAGGGATCAACTGATGAAGAGCGGCACATCTCTCAGTCTAATATATATATATTTTGTTTGAGTTCGGACTTAAAGCTTGTAAAAAAAAAAAAAAAAAGGCTTAATGAGGATAGCTGCGTTACCTCGCAACTGCAAATGGCGGTTGTGTACATAGACTACAGGCTCTACGCGAGTTCCGACCAAACAATTTCTGGAACTTGAATAAAAACTGAGAGACGATCTCACTGGAAAGGCAGCGCATGCATCCAGATGTACATGTTTAGAACTTCCCAAAACAGTTCGCCCATGTTTGACAGGCGCTTGGCCAGGTCAACCGGCGTATCAGTTGACCGGCCGGCAGGGCCAGACCTTGTTTTGTTTAGTGCCAGACACTCTTGTTGTAGGGACAAAAGGGCTTCTGGAACCAGGATCTTAGTTTAGAGTTAAGATGGTATGTCTGTCTTCAATGAAGATGAGTGATTCCAAGTGCGTGTTCACTGTGGATGTATTACTTAAACGGTCTTGCAAAGGAAAACATCTGGCACCTTTGGAGTTTCTGGCTTTCCCTCAAAATGAAAAACTGTGAATTGTGTCAGTATTAAAAAAGTACCTTCGTAGGATGGAGGAAATCCGAGGGGAGGAAAACAAACTGCTGCTGAGTTACCAGGAACCGCACAAGCCTGTTAGTAGAAACACTCTGGCCAGATGGCTCCGACAAGTGCTCAGTGGAGCTGGTGTTGACACTGCACAATTTAGCGCACACAGTAGCGCCGTCCAGTGGCGTGCCAGTGGACGTTGTGCTACGAGCGGCCGGATGGAGCTCGGAGTCAACATTTACCCGGTTCTACAGAAAGGAACCAGCAGTAAATATGGGGCAAGCCCTGTTGGATTCTTATCTCCACAAAAACTAGAGTAAGTGCTGTTAAATTATAATTTATGTTTATAGCAATGATGTACACTAATGGCTCTAAAGACTCATTGGACAGCTGTACTGCTGTTGCATGCCGAAGCTAAATTACTACGGACATGCAAGGCTTACCTCGTAAGGTGTAGCTTTGTGCGGGATTTAGCTGAGGCAGGAAACAGCTGCGGCTTAGTCCAATCCCACCCACTCCACCCTTTGACTTTATTTAAGGGGCTGCTCTTCAGAGCAGGTGTAAGAATACTAATTTCATTCAGAGATATAATATTAGTGTACATCATATGGCTCTGAGGAGTGATCATGCGCATGCGTACCCTCTACTCATTGGACTAAGCCGCAGCTGTTTCCTGCCTCAGCCAAATCCTGGACAAAGCTACACCTTACGAGGTAAGCCTTGCATGTCCGTAGTAATTAAACAGGTACATCTTGAGGGCGGCGTTGAAAGAGGAGGTAGAATCAGAGTGGCGGAGTGTTTGAGGCAAATTGTTCCAGACAGATGGGCCAGCATAAGAAAAAGATCTTTCACCAAATGTTTTTGTGTTTACACGGGGGGTGACAAAGGTTCGTGTGTCAGATGCAGATCGTAATTGTCTTGCTGGAGTATAAGGTTGAAGGAGATCGGACAGATACTGAGGGGCTGTTCCAGAGATGGAATTGAAGCAGATAGTTGACATTTTGTATTGAATGCGATGTGTTACTGGTAGCCAATGCAGAGTTTCCAGAATAGGATGGATGTGGTCAGATTTCTTAGCTTTACACACAAGCCTTGCTGCTGCATTCTGAACTTTCTGAAGTTTGTCTAGTAAGTACTGAGGGCAACCTGAAAGCAAAGAGTTACAGTAGTCTAAGCGAGAGAGGACAAGAGAGCATACAAGGGTTTGGGTTGCTTGAGTGGTGAGAAGGTGTCATATGGAATTTATATGCCTGATTTGTATGTATGCGGCTTTACACGTGTTGCTTATGTGCTGAGACATGCTGAGATTCGAGTCCAGGGTTACACCGAGGTTTTTAACAGACGACACAAATGGGACATCGGCGTCTCCGATGTGAATGACAGACGGCAAAGGACAGTGGACAGACATTCTATTTGAAAGTATGGTCATGGCTTCAGTTTTGTTGTCATTCAGTTGAAGTTTGTTTGCGGTCATCCAAGACTTGACATCTGTAGTGCAGGTCTGGAGAGTTTCTATCGACTGGTGAACTGCGTCTAGTGTACTAATCTTGTAAAGTTGGTTGTCATCAGCGAAAGCATGGTGATTGACTGCGTGTTTACTTACTAGGTTAAAGAGAGGTTGGGTGTAGAATATGAAAAACACAGGACCCAGTACAGAACCCTGGGGAACGCCGTAATGGAGCGTAGTATGCTCATATTGCAGACTATTTATGGTGACTGCATGCGTTCTGCTACAAAGAGAAGACGAAAACCAAGATAGAGCAGGTCGAGAAATGCCAGAAGAGTGCTGAAGTCGGGTAAGGAGAATTTGGTAATCTATTGTATCGAAGGCTGCTGAGAGATCTAAGAGTGTCAGAATGCATATTTTGTTGTTATCCATAGCTGTTAGAAGGTCGTTAGCGATCCTGAGCAGGGCAGTTTCAGTGCTATGATTGGGTCTGTAGGCTGACTGGAGAGGACTGAGAAGGTTGTTCTGGTTTAAGTGTTCGTTTAGCTGAGACAGAACTATTCTTTCTAAGACTTTTGACAGAAAAGATAAATTTGACATATGACGGTAGTTCTTTAAGTCATCAGGGTCAAGGGACATCTTTTTCAAATGGGGTTTAACTAGAGCAGACTTGTAGACAGATGGAAAAAACAAACAAACAAAAACAAGGAGTTGTTGAATACATCAGTAATGCAAGGTAACAAAGAGTCAAGGCATTCAAGTAACAGAGGGGTAGGAAAGGCGTCATGTTCACATGTTTTTAAAGGTGAGCAGAGTATGGTGCGTCTGACAAAGTCCTCGGTTACATGTCTGAAATGAGTGAGGGGTCTGCCATGGAAAGAAAGTTCAGTGCAAGCAGGTAGATTAGATGAAAGGATATCAAGTTTGTTTCTGATAGTTTCAATCTTGTCTTTGAAAAAGTCGAGAAGGCGTTTCGGAAGATCGATCAGAGGAAAGACTGTTGGAAGAGGAGATGGCTTTTTGTTTCCGAGTAGCTGGTTAGCCACACTGAACAGTTGTTTACATGACAGACTCTCCTTGATCTTATTACACCAATAGTAAGTAGTTTTGGCTTTGTGAACTAGTTTGGTTACAAGTCTTTTTGCATTGTTGTACAGTTGCTTATGAACTGTCAGTCCCGTCTTCAGCAACAGTCTCTCTGCACGGCGTCTCTGCTGCTTTAAAGACCGGACCTCCTCTGCAACACCGCTAAACCAGGGCGCATTCTTCTGCGGACGGACTCTGCAGCGCATAACAGGAGCATGGTCGTCAAGGACGCCTGTCAGCACAGAGTCCAGGTCATCAGCATTGGGGCAAAGCAGGTGGGAGAGACGCGCGGCCAAGTCTGCTTTCAAGGCAGCGCGGTCGATGGCGCGGATATTTCGCGTCATGACGTACGTAGGCCGGGAAGGAGGAACGGCGATGTTGAGGTGGCAGATGACGCAGGCGTGGTCAGAGGCGATGGAGTGAGACACGGAGGTAGACTGCACAAGATGGTCGTCAGATGTGTGCAACAGCCAGTCCAGGATGTGTCCTTTGTCATGAGTGGGCTGACTGACAGCCTGGGTCAGATTAAAAGTGGTCAGGAGATCCAATACTCTGGAAGCGCAAAAAGAAAAGAAAAAAAAAAAGGCTTAAGGATTTCAAATTTCACTCTTGTATTAGTTGTTTTCAAGCGACGTTGTGGCAGTGAAAGGGTTAAAATTGACGGGTTTTGCTTTGCCTTCCCCTTGAGACATCGAAACCCCGCTGTTTATGAAGTTATTTCCCTTGGTGCATGACTACAGGTACCCCTGTGCCAGCAAGGACCCACTCCCCGTGACGTCTGGGATGGTTCTGGTTGCACAGACTAACCTGTGGCAAAGCTTCTAGCATTCCCATTGTGTGTGTGTGTGTGTGTGTGTGTGTGTGTGTGTGTGTGTGTGTGTGTGTGTGAGAGAGAGAGAGAGAGAGATAGAGAGAGAGAGAGAGAGAGAGAGAGAGAGAGAGAGAGAGAGAGAGAGAGAGAGAGAGACGTGCAGCCGTTGTGCTTGTGGGTGTCAGTACCGATCATCTAGGGGTCAAAGGTCAATCATAGGCTAGTTCGACAAGCTAATAACAAGGATCTAATTTTAATTTTCGGTCACACATCAAAAGAAATTGTGTAAAACAACAGCAGCTGCATGAATATAACTAAAAGAAATTCCTGAAAAGAAAAAGAAAAAAGAAGAAAAGAAAAAAAAAAAAAAAAAAAAAAAAAAAGGGGGGGGTGGAGGGGGGGGGGGGGAAGTAAACAAACGGAAGTGCCGAAAATCACATGACGGACATTGGCGGCGTCTGCTAGTCATGGTCGCGTCAAGAACGATGTCTTGCTCTCTGCTCTTGTTCTTTGCGGTTTTTACCGCAGTTTATGCACACACATTCCCTGGTGTGTATGAACGATCCATTGCAGACATCGTACGCCTGAAACATGTGGCGAATCGCATCATAGATTTCTCAGTACACGGGAAACGAAAGGGTCAAACTTACAACAGGCTGACTGAGTTCGTGGACAAGTTCGGAAGTCGTTTGACAGGATCACAGAACCTGGAAAACGCCATTGACTACATGCTGGACGCCCTCAAGAAGGACGGACTGGACAATATTCATGGCGAGGCGCTCACCGTGCCCCACTGGGTAAGAGGGAAGGAGTCGGCGCAGCTGCTGCAACCGCGGAAACACCCTCTGGCGATACTGGGACTTGGGTACAGCATCGGCACTCCTTCGGAGGGAATCACTGCAGAAGTTCTGGTGGTGCAGAGTTTTGACGAGTTGAAAGCGCGTGCCAGCGAAGCGAAGGGGAAGATCGTGGTGTACAACGAAGACTATGATCATTACGGGACGACTGTGGCCTATCGGTCTCGCGGGGCAGCAGAAGGCGCCAAAGTGGGCGCTGTGGCCACCCTCATTCGCAGCGTGACACCTTTTTCTTTGTACTCTCCTCACCCCGGCATGCAGGACTATGAAGATGGCGTTCCCAAAATCCCCACTGCATGCATCTCGGTGGAGGACGCGCAGATGCTGTGGCGCATGTCAAAGCGGGGCGAGAAAATTGTCATCAAGCTTACCATGGAAGCACAGAACCTGCCTCCTGTGCAGTCCCGCAGCACTTTGGCTGAAATCATGCTGCTTCATGTCCACAGAAACCATAAGGCTTATTAGGGACGGGGAGATGGGGGGGGGGGGGTATGGAGGTGGCGGGGGGAGAGGGAGATTATATAGCTATCGCTACACTGTCACCACCAGAATGAATCCTGCATTAAGATGGGCAGCGATGAGAGCCATTTTAATGTTCCAGTAGGAAGTGATGGACAAGAGAAAGGAGAGCCGAAGCGGTATCAAACCGAGGTCCTTCCGCTTACCAGCCTAACGCCTTACCGCTAGGCCAAATTGGACATATATGTGTACGAAGCATGGATTCAGTCTTTGCTGTCTTTGGACATATATGTGTACGAAGCATGGATTCAGTCTTTGCTGTCTTTGGACATATATGTGTACGAAGCATGGATTCAGTCTTTGCTGTCTTTTGACATACTATAATTTATGAGTACGAGAGATAGGTTCAGTCTTTGCTGTCTTTATATATATATGTGTGTACGGTTGGCATGTGTATGAATCTTTGACAGATATATGGCGTGAGTACGTGGCTTGTGTATCAATCTTTGCTCTCTTTGGCTAATATATTGCATGCGTTAGTGTCACATATATCAATCTTTGTTGCCTTTGACATATATTTGGCACGTGTATCAATTGTGTATATTTTCAATAACCCCCCACCCCCACCCCCCACCCCCACCACACACACTTCTCACTGTAGGGTGGGTGGCTATAAAATTATTGGAATTACCATTACCATTTGAGCGGGTCCGTGTATTCGGGTATTGTTAAGGAGATTCTTTTGAGCCTGTTATCATTTCCGAGCAAACGTGATAAGCTGGTGCATGGCAACGAGCCAGCCTGTCCGAAGAAAAGACCGGAATCTTGCCTGCATGCCAGGTAAACGTACAGTTAGGGACCTCCTCCCTGTCGTGTCAACACAAAAAGGGACACCCAGGAGGCAGCCAAAGCAGTGCATCAACAACTGGATAACGTCTCCCAGTGGTGCCAGTTAAGACACCGGATTTCTCATCAGCCCAAACAAGGCACAAACATTGTGGTGCACTGTTCACTACAGAGCGGCAGGCAGATCAGTGTCAGCAGTCACATTTGATGGAGCTGTGGTCAAACGAACAAATCATCTTAGGTACCTAATTGGGATTCACGTCGACAGGATACTGACCTACAGACATGTGGAAACAGCAGCACTGAAGTGCAAGAAAGGTCTGTCAATCCGGCTATGGCTGCAAAGGGT
>CAUZXP010000516.1:73934-86434 GCA_963584105.1 Alviniconcha strummeri | reverse complement strand
GATTTAAGATGACAATACAAAATTAGCAGGTTTTGTATTTCCATATTAAATTAGCGTTTCTTCTAACCTCATCGCCCTGATATAACCGCACTGGTTGGCCGGGCGTAAAACACCAAGTTACTTACTTACTTACTTATTTACTTACTTACTTACACACACACTCTCTCTCTCTCTCTCGCCCTGAAATAACCGCACTGGTTGACCGGGCGTAAAACACCAAGTCATTACTTACTTACTTCTAACCTCAAGACGTATCTTTTTCCAAAACAGGAGACCTGCCAAGCGTTCCACTCCACGCCGCTATCTTCTTCCGCCTCAAGTCCTTGTTTGTTATCTGTTTAAGTTGGCTGTAAATTTACTTCTGAATGATCAACACACGAGGGAGTTAACTAGTGCTCGAAATACGTAACACAAGTACATTGACAAAGACCTGAGTCGCCTTCGGTAACTCTCACTGGCATGCGTCAGGTGAATGCGTTAACTTGTGAACAGTTCATTATGTACTATATTCGTGTGTGCGGATCCCAGTGTGTATGTGTGCGTGTATGCGCTTGGAATAGTCTCTCCGAGCAAGATTTTGCGCTGAATAAATACCCTATTGTTGTTGTTATTTCTATTACCTGTTGTAACACATTTCCTTTTTCATTCCTGTTGAAGCCAGAGCAGTGCATCGCCTGTTTAACACACTTTCAGTCTCTCTTTATTCCGTTATGCCAGGTGTGACACTTGGTGGCGGTCTGTACAGCTAGGCCCGCTAATCGTCACTGACGAAAGTCGGATTCTAACTTGAAAATAAAATCAGTGGAGCTTCTCTCTGTCTCTCTCTGTCTCTCTCTGTCTCTCTCTCTCTGTCTCTCTGTCTCTGTCTGTCTGTCTGTCTGTCTGTCTGTCTGTCTGTCTGTCTGTCTGTCTGTCTCTCTCTCTCTCTCTCTCTCTCTCTCTCTCTCTCTCTCTCTCTCTCTCTCTCTCTCTCTCTCTCTCTCTCTCTCTCTCTCTCTCTCTCTCTCTCTCTCTCTCTCTCTCTCTCTCTCTCTCTCTCCCTCATCTTCGATCTTCGATCTTCTGTTTTTGTTTTGATCTCTTCTGCCTGTTGGAGAAAGTCCGACCTCTTTGGACTAGTTCATGTTTTGAGAAGGCGAGCTCTTTTAAATGCAGAGGAAGCAATTCCGTGGCGATAAGAACCACTTTCCTCTCTGTCGTCTACGTGCATATTCCGATGATCCAGTCACTCCTCCGGTGACTGAGTGAGACCGGATGACACCAGTAATTGGGTAAAATCTACGAAAACTAATTCTCAGTGTCTATTTCAGGCTGCAAAAGTCCCCAAGCAAAAATGACGTTTCCCGAGCGCGTTCACCCAAAATGACTTAGTTAGCACGTCATAACTCCTGTGCCATTGACGTCAGGTAGTGTCCCCTGTCTCTCCCCTTTGTTTGTTGATAATACAGAGACCGGCCCATTGTTCAGAAGTGGACGAGGATCAGCCTGTAAGAGAGGGTTCCGCGGTGAGCTCTAAGCCCCGTCTCTTTCTGCACAGGTTTCGATCTGACCGCCACGTGGTAGCTAGCCTGCAGTGTGGAATAGAAGGTTCAGCACTGAGCCGAAGGCCCCGCCTGTTCCTCACAAGCTTACTATCTGATTGCCATGTGGTACTGTGTTGACGGGTGGAATAAAGGGTCTAGGACTGAGCTCTGAGCCCCGCCTCTTCTTCGCAAGCTTTCCATCTGACTACCACATGGTACTGTGTTGACTGGTAGAATAGAGGATTTAGCACTGAGCTCTAAACCATGCCTCTTCCTCACAAAGCTACCAAATGGTACTGTGTTGACTGGTGGAGTAGAGGGTTTAGCACTGAGCTCTTTCCACGCCTCTTCCTCACAAAGCCACCAAATGGTACTGTGTTGACTGGTGGAGTAGAGGGTTCGGCACTGAGCTCTTTCCACGCCTCTAACTCACAAAGCCACCAAATGGTACTGTGTTGACTGGTGGAGTAGAGGGTTCGGCACTGAGCTCTTTCCACGCCTCTTCCTCACAAAGCCACCAAATGGTATTGTGTTGACTGGTGGAGTAGAGGGTTTAGCACTGAGCTCTTTCCACGCCTCTAACTCACAAAGCCACCAAATGGTACTGTGTTGACTGGTGGAGTAGAGGGTTTAGCACTGAGCTCTTTCCACGCCTCTTCCTCACAAAGCCACCAAATGGTACTGTGTTGACTGGTGGAGTAGAGGGTTTAGCACTGAGCTCTTTCCACGCCTCTTCCTCACAAAGCCACCAAACGGTACTGTGTTGACTGGTGGAGTAGAGGGTTTAGCACTGAGCTCTTTCCACGCCTCTTCCTCACAAAGCCACCAAATGGTACTGTGTTGACTGGTGGAGTAGAGGGTTTAGCACTGAGCTCTTTCCACGCCTCTTCCTCACAAAGCCACCAAATGGTACTGTGTTGACTGGTGGAGTAGAGGGTTTAGCACTGAGCTCTTTCCACGCCTCTTCCTCACAAAGCCACCAAATGGTACTGTGTTGACTGGTGGAGTAGAGGGTTTAGCACTGAGCTCTTTCCACGCCTCTTCCTCACAAAGCCACCAAATGGTACTGTGTTGACTGGTGGAGTAGAGGGTTTAGCACTGAGCTCCTTCCACGCCTCTTCCTCACAAAGCCACCAAATGGTACTGTGTTGACTGGTGGAGTAGAGGGTTTAGCACTGAGCTCTTTCCACGCCTCTAACTCACAAAGCCACCAAATGGTACTGTGTTGACTGGTGGAGTAGAGGGTTTAGCACTGAGCTCTTTCCACGCCTCTTCCTCACAAAGCCACCAAATGGTACTGTGTTGACTGGTGGAGTAGAGGGTTTAGCACTGAGCTCTTTCCACGCCTCTTCCTCACAAAGCCACCAAATGGTACTGTGTTGACTGGTGGAGTAGAGGGTTCGGCACTGAGCTCTCACATTGTGCTGTGATGTCTGGTAGAACAGAACTCTAAACCCCGCCTCTTTCCTCACAAGCTTTCCGGCTGAACGCCACGTGGTACGTACAGCTTGGATTGGTGGAATAGAGGGTTCCGCGCTCACTTCTGAGCCCCGCCTCTTTCCTCACAAGCTTTCCATTACACCACCGTGTGGAAACTGTGAGTACTGTGATGACTGGTGGCTTTGAGCTCTAATCACCGCCTCTTTCTCACAAGCTTTCCATTACACCACCATGTGGAAACTGTGGGTACTGTGATGACTGGTGGCTTTGAGCTCTAATCACCGCCTCTTTCTCACAAGCTTTGAATCTGACCAGTATAATTATGGTACTGTTTTGACTGGTGGAATAGAGGGTTCCGCGCTAAGCTCTAAGCCCCGCCCCTTCCTCACAAAGTCACGATATGGTACTGTGTCGACTGGTGAGGTAGAGAGTTCAGCACAGATCTCTAAGCCCCGCCTCTTCCTCACAAGCTTTCGATCTGACCATCACGTGGCATTGTGTTGCCTGGTAGAACAGAGCTCAAAGCCCTGCTTCTTTCTTCACAAGCTTTCGATCTGACCGCCACGTGGTACTGTTCTGACTGGTGTAATGAGAGGGTTCCGCACTGAGCTCTAAGCCCCGGCTCTTTCATCACAAGCTTTCCATCCCACCGTGTGGAAACTGTGGGTGCTGTGTTGACTGGAGGCACTGCTCTCTAAGCCCCCGCCTCTTCCGTACAAAGCTACCATATGGTACTGTGTTGACTGGTGGAATAGAGGGTTCAACACTGAGCTCTAAGCCCCGCCTCTTTCTCACAAGCTTTCCATCAGACCACCATGTGGTACTGTGTTGACTGGTGGAATAAAGGGTTCAGTACTGAGCTCTGACCCTACCTCTTCCTCACAAAGCCACCATATGGTACTGTGTTGACTGGTGGAGTAGAGAGTTCAGTACTGAGCTCTGACCCTACCTCTTCCTCACAAAGCCACCATATGGTACTGTGTTGACTGGTGGAGTAGAGAGTTCAGTACTGAGCTCTGACCCTACCTCTTCCTCACAAAGCCACCATATGGTACTGTGTTGACTGGTGGAGTAGAGAGTTCAGTACTGAGCTCTGACCCTACCTCTTCCTCACAAAGCCACCATATGGTACTGTGTTGACTGGTGGAGTAGAGAGTTCAGTACTGAGCTCTGACCCTACCTCTTCCTCACAAAGCCACCATATGGTACTGTGTTGACTGGTGGAGTAGAGAGTTCAGTACTGAGCTCCAAGTCCCGCCTCTTCCTCACAAAGCCACCATGTGGTACTGTGGGGGGGGGGGGGGGGGGGGGGGATAGCTCAGTGGTTAGAGCGCCGGACTCGTGATTGAAAGGTCGCGGGTTCGAATCCCTGCTGGAACGGCGGGAGAATTTTCTTCTCCAGGGTCGACTTTCTGTGCTGACTCTTATTTCGGTATCCGTTCCACCCCCGTGTTACCACAGTAGCACGTAAACAATCCCGGTCATTCTGCCAAAAGTGCAGGTGGCAGGTTACAGCTAAACACGCATACACCTTACGTATGTGGCTTTTATTGAACCGTGCTTCGGCATTGGTCACAACTTGTCCCTAATATGTCAAATGACATCTGAGGACATTAAGCATCAACTCATCATCATCTGTGGTACTGCGTCAACTGGTGGAGTAGAGGGTTCAGTACTGAGCTCTGAGTCCTACCTCTTTCTCACAAAATCACCATACGGTACTGTGTTGACTGGTGTAACAGAGGGTTCAGCACTGAGCTCTAAGCCTTACCTCCTTCATCACAAGTTTTCCATCTGACCACCGTGTGGAAACTGTGGGTACTGTGTTGCCTGGTGGAATAGAGGGTTCCGCACTGAGCTCTAAGCCTTACCTCCTTCATCACAAGTTTTCCATCTGACCACCGTGTGGAAACTGTGGGTACTGTGTTGCCTGGTGGAATAGAGGGTTCCGCGCTGAGCTTTAAGCCCCGGCAAGACCAAGAAATCTAGAACCCCAGTGTTGTCTTTCCACAACAGCACTCTGCACAACTACCAGGTGCAGCTCCGAATACAGACCTAGGCCCACTGTTTTAGGGGAAACGACCAGGAACTGTAAAAACCCAGTTTGTTTTTCTGCAGCTGCTGTGGCGAACTTATCGCTGGATTGTCGGGTCCTTGTGGACGAAATTGCTCATGTCCCTGTTACACTGGCCGTATAATGTGCCTAAGAAAAACGAGCTTTCTGGGTCTCTTGTTGCATTTCAGGAGGAAAGGGTATCCTATCTGCTGCTGTTACTGCTCTGAGTGTGTGTGTGTGTGTGTGTGTGTGTGTGTGTGTGTGTGTGTGTGTGTGTGTGTGTGTGTGAGTGTGAGTGTGTGTGTGTGTGTGTGTGTGTGTGTGTGTGTGTGTGTGTGTGTGTGTGTGTGTGTGTGTGTGTGTGTGTGTGTGTGTGTGTGTGTGTGTGTGTGTGTGTGTCTCTCTCTCTCTCTCTCTCTCTCTCTCTCTCTCTCTCTCTCTCTCTCTCTCTCTCTCTCTCTCTCTCTCTCTCTCTCTCTCTCTCTCTCTCTCTCTTTCTGCGTGTGCTCGCGCAAGTGCGTATCTATGAACGTCTGATTTGGACTTGAAAGTGTATGCATACGTGTTTAGTATTTTAAAATGCCGTGCCCAAAAGAGGAATCTCCATCTGTTTTGCCAAGGCATGCGAAGGAATGTTTCCTTCTTTTCTCCGATTTTCAATTGTCCAGAGATCATTTACCTATGCGACCAGAAGAATACAATCCAACGTGTGCTTTGTCATCCGATAAACTAACTTCTTATTCCCCGCACGTGTGCTTTGTCATCCGAAAAACTATTCCCCACCCCAAAACAGCCCACGCTCCAGACAGCAACAGAAAGATTTAAATAAAAAGAGAGAAAGTAAGCAACTTGATGTTTTACGCCCAGTCAACCAGTACGGTTATACTAGGGTGAAAGAGAAAGAGACAGAGACAGAGAGAGACAGAGACAGAGAGAGAAAGAAGCGCTATACGAAACCAAACCCAGGACTCGCGCTCTTCGAAACACGAGCCAACGAATGCCAAGGCTAAAACAAGCCCAGCCACTTTGCCATATATGTCCCTGTTGTATAGCATCATTAGAAAATAGCAAATGTCGATCCGCAACACAATATGGAGAGTGTCAATCAACGGAGCTGGCTGCACCGACTAAGGAGCCTGGCAGGGCAAGCGTGGGTGCAGGAAACCTGCAAGAATGCAGCGTAAGTTTACGACGTACATCACATGAACCAATAAGGTGGGAAAGTATATGGGACTCCCATGTGCTACGTAATTATGCGGACCAGGCCTACGTACCTCTTGAAGCCTGTCACCAGAGCGTGGACGTGGAACAGTGGCTGAGACACTTTGCACTGCCACGCACTGTGACTGCAACTGGGAACATTCCCTACCGGTTCTCTGGACTAGTGGATTCGTCTTCAGAGACTGTTGGACTCGAGTGATTCGAGGCCGAAGAGTTGAATCCGTTTGTTGCAAAAGTTAAGTCAGGTTAAGTGAAGTACGGTCTGAACCAAATCAAACGGGGGGAGGGGGTACTGGGTTACTTCCCTTGTTTCACAGACAGATTCACGTTACTTACGGAAATTTTGTTGATTGAAATCAAACGATTCTTGCTTTTGTCGATAAAAATGAAACCGAAGGAAACGTTTGTAGTTCATGTTAGTTTGGCTATTGGACAGCGGAGAAAAACAACGTTTTTCGCGTTGCTTTTGGCACAAGACTGTGGTCAAATAACAGATTTTTTCTTCTTCTTTTAGCTTGGAAAATGTGGGTGCCACAACTAAAAGAAAAAAAAGAAGCCGTCAGTGAGAAAGGACTTCAAACGCCGGATAACAGAATAAAATAAATCTAAAACAAAGTTGACTACTAAAGTTTTGAAAAAGTTCCAAACACACAAGACTAAACAGACCGCTGATTTTAATGGGACAACAAAAAAGCTCAACACAAAGCCATTTTGTGTTGTCCTGTTAAAATCAGAGTTCTTTTTAACTTATTGTGTGACTGAATAACAGAATCATTTAAAGACACTCAACAGATTAGTAGACTGAGAATGATTTGAAAACATGTATAGACATAGACTGATGCACTGAGGTTGTTTGTTTGTTTGTTTTGGGGTTGTTGTTGTTGTTGTTGTTGTTGTTGTTGTTGTTGTTGTTGTTGTTGTTGTTTTGGGGGGGGGTGTTGTTTTTTAGGTCTTCACTGTCCCTTCCTGAAAATTCCTTAGCTGGGGTAAACGCAGCAGCCGCAGGAGCAGCGCTAGCCATTCCTAAACAATGCATGTAGTATTTTCGTTTGTCCAGACAATGGTATGGCTGCCAGTGATTGGGATTTTTAACGTCCGCTCAGATGTTGAGGCATTCGATTGCACACGGGGACTGTACGGACACCGTAAGAGTCTGCACTGGAAGTTGACTCAGGGAGAAAAGTCCCTAGCCGCACCGGGGACTCGAACCGCATCAGTATCGCACCTGGCTTTTCACCAGGACACCCTATCAACTGAGCTATCCCCGCCCCTAAGGTAATAATAATAGATAACTTTTGTATAGCGCTGAGCTATCCCCGCCCCTAAGATAATAATAATAATAGATAACTTTTGTATAGCGCTATTCTCTGGTGTACCCAAACTCATTGCGCTTTACGACATTCTCCAACATTTTCTAACTTTCACAACCATAATACATATAATTATGACAACTAACAATATATAACATACAAGTGCATGTGCCATATGAGAAGCAGCAATATATAAAGAAAATGAATCATTATATTACCACCTACCCTTAATTCCATCCTTCCCAGTCCCTGTCAAAGATGAACATAATCACACAACTAAATGTACGAGACCGCGAGAAATGCGACCGTTGAGGACGTGGCTGTGATGGTGTTTGTGTGTCTTGCATCCAACCGCATGCCAGCTGATAGTTAGGCCTTAGCATAGGCGATTTCCATCTTGAGTATTGCGCCCCTCGTTCAGTGTGTGACATCTGCTGAGCGCTGAATTCGCTCCCTTTCTTTTTGACACGTTCAGAAACGCTTGCTGTACATGAGTGTGTCAAGTTAAAGGGTACACCGAGTAAAGTATAAGAATCATTGCTGGTTTGAGTCGATTTATGATTGAATTATTTTGTTGTTGTTGTCCTTGCTTTTTTGTTTGTTTCAGGGAGGTTTTTGTTGCTGCTGTTGTGGTTGAGGTTTTTGTGTATATTTCTGTGGGGTCTTGTTTGTTTGGGGGTTTGCTCTGTTGTGTGTGTGTGTGTGTGTGTGTGTGTGCGTGCGTGCGTGCGTGCGTGCGTGCGTGCGTGCGTGCGTGCGTGCGTGCGTGCGTGCGTGAGTGTGTGAGTGTGTGTGTGTGTGTAATCAACATTTGAAAGTTGCGAAAACACGGCTGTGAGTGCTGCCATTTTCACCAAGTCTTTCATGCCACGGGAATTTTTTCTCTCCCAGTATTGTCTCTGAAACGGTACCAGATGTCTGTCTAACATCAGTATCTGTATCTCGTCTTTTCAACGAATATATCATCGACCGCTATCTTCTTCTATGCTTTTCTTTCCAGGCGGTCGATGGTGTCATTGGTGACCTTGGCCCGAATGTACATAATAGCTCTGATCTTCCCAGACGTACGTTGCGTTTGTGCTTTGAATGTACATTCGGCCTGTTGTTTTAGCGGTATAAAATATACCAGATCGACCCTATAAGTTTGCGGAATCGGTGATCTGGGTGCACGAACGGATTTCTTGCTGAGTTTTTTGTTGTTGTTGTTTGTTTTTGTTTTCTCAAAATAACCGCCCTCGGTATGATTTGTTTGTTTGTCTGTTTTGTCTTTGTTTTGTTTTGTTCGTATTGCCAAGTTCATCGTTGCCAGGATTTTTATTCACTAACATGCCTCCATCCATAACCGCATCATTTCAGTCTTATAAATAGTCTCACGCTTCTTTCCCTGATTCCTTCTTAGTGGCTGGCAAAGAGTTATCCCCGTTCTCAGTTATTAAGCGGCATCGGAGAACCAAAAGCGGAAGGTGGCAAAAGTGTTGACGTGGAGAGATGGGAACAGCCCTCGAGTCCAGGGAAGAAGAGAGTTTTACAAGGAGCACACCAGAAAGAGGCAGAGAGACAGAAACAGAGAGAAGCAGGGGAGAGAGAGAGAGAGACAGAGAGACAGAGAGAAACAGAGAGGGGGGGGAGAGAGAGAAACAGGGAGAGAGAGGGGGAAAGGGGGAGGCAGAGAGGGGGGGGGAGAGAGACAGAGAGAGGGGGGGGGGAGAGAGAGAGACTGAGAGAGACGATCGATCATCTCGCCCTGTTTTGCAAGACAGCCTGCCAGGGCATCCTCAGCCAACTCCCAGGAGCCTGCAGCGGGCTATTTCGGGCTCGCAGACTTAGTTATCGATTGAGTGGCATCTAGGGCTTTGTCATCAGGGTCTGTGCGAATCGCACAAATTGACGGTCCGGGCTGAATGGCGCGCGCTGCCGTGAGCTCCGCGCGAAACGATAATTACGTTCTAATCTTAGCACACGGACCTTTTTTCGGCTTTCAAAACAGCTCTTTATAGAAGCACACCCGGCAGGAGTAGTACAGAGCGGGAAGTTCCAAGGGGGTGGGGGGTGGGGGTGAGGTTGTTGTTGTTGTTGGGTGAGTTGGTGGTGGTGTTGATGGTGGAGTTTGGCGGTGGCGGCGGCGGTGGTGGTGGTGGTGGTGGTGGTAGTGGTGGTGGTGGTTGTCGCTAGCGTTGGTTATTATTGTTCATGCGCAAGAGCTCATTAGAGGTTCCAGCAGAGCCAGAGGAGATTATGTGAGAGTCCAACTGGTCTTCTTTTTCTTTTTCGTTTTTCTCCCGTGTGGAGTAATGTCACTGTACTCGTACAGAGTCCTCCTCTATTCAAGCAGATAGCCTCCGATTTCCGAGATGGAGAAGGTGCAACCTCCCTCCCACCCCTCCCCCCTCCCATCACCAAAACCTTCACGATGCTGTTCAGCTCATTAAAGGACAAGACATACCGCACCTTTAAGGTGTCCATGTGCACAATAATTATTTGGTCTCTTAAAGGAGCCGTACACCTAGTCTCTTGAAGCTTCTCTATGTCTTTCTCTTAACGCTACAGCTCATCTTACTTCTCCGCTCTTCTTGGTGAATTTACCCTCCCCCCCCCCCCTCTCTCTCTCTCTCTCTCTCTCTCTCTCTCCTCTCTCTCTCTCTCTCTCTCTGAGTGTGCGCGCCGTTTGTGAGTGTGAGTGTGTGTGTGTGTGTGTGTGTGTGTGTGTGTGTGTGTGTGTGTGTGTGTGTGTGTGTGTGTGTGTGTGTGTGTGTGTGTGTGTGTGTGTGTGTGTGTGTGAAGATGCTGAATGCAAAAATAAAGTTTGAAAATAATATGGGAAGAAAGCAATGATTGTCGATGTACAATAATGAGGTGCCCCATAAAAATACCGAGCAAAGAGGCCAAGTATGCTAAATTAAGAACTGAAGTCCATTAAAATCAGGCGGAAAGGATGCTGGGTGCCCAGCCAAAATCCTTAACATGACAAGTAAAGAAGTGAAAAATGCTAACGACAGAACTCGAGTCCTTGAAGATCATAGCGTGAGAAAACTTCGAAGATTCTGAATGCATAGCCGAAGTCAAACACGAGAGAGAGAGAGAGAGAGAGAGAGAGAGAGAGAGAGAGAGAGAGAGAGAGAGAGAGAGAGAGAGAGAGAGAGAGAGAGAGAGAGAGAGAGAGAGAGAGAGAGTTCCCGCATGTGTATTAGACACCTACCTGTGTGTGTGTGTGTGTGTGTGTGTGTGTGTGTGTGTGTGTGTGCGTGCGTGCGTGCGTGCGTGCGTGCGTGCGTGCGTGCGTGCGTGCGTGCGTGCGTGCGTGTGTGTGAGACAGACAGACATGGGCAGAGACACAGAGACACAGAGTTTGTCAATGCGTGCATCGACTCTAGTGTAATTCACTTTCTCTTTCATTTTGATTTAAAGTCTTTTCACATCAGTGACATTAGTCATTAGGTTATCAAGATAACAACATATGTCAGTAATTTACATCAGAACAACAACAACAAAACGGGAATAGCTCAGCTGGTAAAGCGTCCGACAGAAAAGCCAATGCGCAATACTGACGAGGGTTCGAGTCCCCGGTGCAGCAAGGGATTTTGTCTCCCAGAGCCAGTTTTCAATGCAGACTCTCTTACGGTGCCCGTACATCCCACGTGTGCAGTTCGTGGCTTAACATCTGTGCACACGTTAAAAATCCCAGACACTGGCAGCCACACCTTTATTTGGACATTCGAAAATACTGCATGCATTGATAGGAATGGCCAGCGCTGCTCTTGCGGCTGCTGTGCCTTACCCGGCTAAGGCTTCCGCAAGGGACAGTGAAGTACTAAAAACAATCTTCAGTCACACATTTCAATCTGTACTGAATTTACTTTTTGACCTAAATGTTGTATACCTTATCGAAGTCAGCATTAAGAGAGAATGGGTTGCGGAAACTGGTCACATTTCATAAATTCGCTGTCTATTTGTTTGTTTGTTTTTTCTGTAAGAAAGACAATAGTTATGTTGACATAAGACCATGCTTCTTCAGCAAATAAAAGACTGAGTTCCTACACGTGAAAATGAGACGGTCAACAAAAACACCAAGACTCTTTCACAAGAAGCACTTTTCATCAAAATAAAACACCCTGGTTTCGTTATGAATAAAACCGTAAACACCGGATTCCTTGGCACATCTATTTTCATCTCAAATCTGTTTTCTCCCTGCCCTTGCAAAAATCAAATGTCTTTTTTCCCATTTCTCGTGTGTCCCTCAGAATCCAATCTTTTCAGTGTAAATCTCCTTGGCAGAAACTGTTTCTGGACTAATCTATTAGGGATGAGATCATACCTCGGAAGACGCATCCAGTAATAAAGCCCGGGGAACCAAAATAGAAACATTGATTCGGATTCTTCGATAAAATTGTTGGTACAGCCTGCTCCGAAGAGCTTGTTAGCCGTGTGGTGGAGCGAGCCACGTTGCAGAAACGGCTTCCCTCTTTCTCTGACAGAGGGAGGGAGGGGGCGGAGAGAGAGCGAGAGAGAGAGAGAGCGGCGACGGAGAGAGAGAGAGAGAGAGAGAGAGAGAGAGAGAGAGAGAGAGAGCGGCGACGGAGAGAGTGAGAGAGAGAGAGAGAGAGAGAGAGAGAGAGAGAGAGAGAGAGAGAGAGAGAGAGAGAGCGGCGACGGAGAAAGAGAGAGAGAGCGGCGACGGAGAGAGAGGGGGGGGCGAGAGAGAGAGCGGGCGAGAGACTGAGAGGAAGGGAGAGAAGGGGGAGGGAGGGGAGGGAGGGAGGGAGAGGGCGAGAGAGCGCGAGAGAGAGGAAGGTGGGGAGAGAGAGAGAGAAAGAGAGACAAGACAACAGTTTATTTCCGTATGGCCTCCGAGAAGAGAGAGAGATTAGGGTATTCCGAGGTCCTCTTTTTTTTTTGGGGGGGGGGGGAGGTCTTGGGGGAGAGTGTAGGGGTCTCTCCCTCCCTCAATCGATG
>CAUZXP010000516.1:61434-68934 GCA_963584105.1 Alviniconcha strummeri | reverse complement strand
ATCATCAGAAGCAGCATCTTCATCATCATCATCATCATCATCAACAACAGCATCGTCTTCATCGTCATCATCAACAGCGTCGTCATTATCAAAAGCAGCATCTTCACCATTATCATCATCAACAACAGCATCCTCTTCATCGTCATCATCAACAACATCGTCATCACCAACAGCATCATATCTTCTTGCATTTAGACAGATTTATAAATGTCTAAATGCAATACAGTATGGGTGCCGCAGTGATGAATGAATCAAGCAACACCAAGAAACTTTCCTTGTGCCAGAATACAAGTCTTCCGTCTTAAAAAGTATGATCTGCCCACAGCAACGCTAAAAATTGAATTCAAAACAACAAAACGTTCAACAAGTTGGCAATGCTTTAGCTGAAGAAGAAACTGCAGCTTCATGAACACTCCCTGAAAATCGAAGACGGAGTCCAAAGGGACACCAGTAACTGGAGCTATCTTTATTTTTACGTGATCAATCCATTACACGGAAAACTAAACTCGTCTAAAGCTAAGCTTACACAGTGCTCACAAAGAACACCCGAGCAAGAAGGGAAAAAACAGACTGTCACAGTAAAAGGAATTTGCTTTCTCTCGAAATGTTTCAGTCCAAAACGTGGAAGAAATGAACTAAAAACTCGAATTAATGATTTTTCTTTCAGTTTATAACTTTAAGTACCGATTTTACCAACAACAACAACTACAAAAGTTCTTTTCTCGGGGTACCTAGTAACCTAACACGCCTTGCGTATGCTCGCGCTATCAAGGTGAAGCATCAAAGAGACCTCGATGTGGGACAGGCGAACTATCACACTCCAGTCAGCGACTACTTGCCTACCCAGGCGGATTCGGTGTTTGGAGTGGGGTGAGCTATAACACATGGCTGTATTTGAAACATCCCATATCGCTAATCGTTACTCACGAAACCTGACCCGGTTTCTAAATTTTGTATAAATCAACGGGGCATTTTGAAATAGCTTCTTAATAAATAAAATAAAAAATCCTTTTTGATTTCTCCTATAGGTCGCGGCACAGAACAGCTAGTTCCTTTAAATGAAAGGCTTAGGGCCAAACAGTAAAAACGTAAGAACACCGTACCTCAAATCTTTGCAGCTCATGCACACTGACGGCGTTGCACGGTACATTTGCCTCTGTGTCTGTCTGGAAAAGCAATGGTCTTGAAAGTGTTGCAGACGAGCGGAAAGCATGAACATTCTGTATGGCAATTTTGATGTAATTTATTGACAAAAGTTCTTGTCTTGATAATTTTCAGATCAATCTAAGGTCATATATGTAAAAATATTTTTTAAAAGGAAGACCGGATGGCATTATGATCTATATAACACACTTTGCAAAAATCACTGCAAAAAGAAAAACAGTATGTCGAAAGTTTGACGTGAAGCGTGGTTGACTTGAACGACAAAGCACTAAAATTAAAACCTTGCTACAAGCTTTTAAAGCTTTTGATGAAAGTACACATCCTCAGTTTTTCATTCGCTTTAATTGGTACAAGCACATACTGTTAGTTGCAACAACAACAAACAAACAAACAAGTATCTCTCTCTAGTTGTACGTAGAACTTGAAATAACATATTTTGTCTATTTTGGCAGCTATGTTCGCCGCCATCTTCAAGATATTAATAAATCACCCAAAGAGGCCAGAGTGGTATCGGTCGGATCTGCAACACACACACACACACACACACACACACACACACACACACACACACACACACACACACACACACACACATCACACACACACACACACACACACACACACACACACACACACACACACACACACACAGCACACACACACACACACACACACACACACACACACACACACACACACACACACACACACACACACACACACACAACACACACACACACACACACACACACACACACACACACACACACACACACACACACACACACACACACACACACACACACACACACACACACACACACAACACACACACACACACACACACACACACACACACACACACACACACACACACACACACACACACACCACACACACACACACACACACACACACACACACACACACACACACACACACACACACACACACACAACACACACACACACACACACACACACACACACACACACACACACACACACACACACACACACACACACACACACACACACACACACACACACGCAAGGATGCTAAAGACCCGTGTCAACAACGGTGAAAGGTGACTTCAGCTTCACGTGATCTAGCTAGCAAGTATTAAACCGAGTTGTAGTCTCTCCGCTGACGGTTTGGCCTAGCGGTAAGGCGTTAGGATGGTAAGCAGAGTGACCTCGGTTCGAGTGAGCTGGTGTGGCCTAGTGGTAAGGCGTTAGGCTGGTAAGCGGAAGGACCTCGGTTCGATACCGCTTCGGCTCTCCTTTCTCATCAAAAAAGGTTGTGGTTGGTGGACACTGTCTTGTGACTTTGTCCATCACTTCCTACTGAAACATTAAAATGGCTCTCATCGCTGCCCATCTTAATGCAGGAATCATTCTGGTGGTGACAGTGTAGCGATAGGTATATAGTCTCCCTCTCCCCCGACCTCCATGCCCCCTTCCCCCCCTTCTGCCCGTCCCTAATAAGCCTTATGGTTTCTGTGGACGTTAAGCACCATGTTTACTTACTTACTTCCTCTGGTTCGAATCTGCTTCGGCTCTCCTTTCTCCGCTTCAAAAGTTGTGGTCTGTGGACACTGTCTTGTGACTCTGTCCATACCAGTTAATGAAACCTTTAAGTGGCTCTCATCGCTGCCCACCCTTAATGCAGAAGTTATTCTGGTGGTGACAGTGTAGCGATAGGTATATATTCTTCCCTCTTTCCCCCCCCCCCCCTCCATACCCCCTCCCCCTCCCTAATAAGCCTTATGGTTTCTGTGGACGTTAAGCACCATGTTTACTTACTCCGCTGACTGGGCGTAAAACACCAACTTACTTACTTACTTACTTACTCCGCTGACTGGGCGTAAAACACCAGCTTACTTACTTACTTACTTACTCAGCTGATCCAGCCTACCTTCGTTTTTTCGTGCGGCTCATTTTTAAACGTCGAGCTCTCTGGAGAGACACTGGTGTGAGCCGGTTTGGCCTAACGGTACCTCGGTTCGAATCCGCTTCGGCTCTCCTTTCTCTTCAAAAGGTTGTGGTCTGTGGACACTGTCTTGTGACTTTGTCCCTTATAATTAATGAAATATTAAATGGCTCTCATCGCTACCCATCTTAATGCAGCAGTCATTCTGGTGGTGATAGTGTAGCGATAGGTATATAATCTTCCTCTCCCCCGAATCTCCATACCTCCTTATCGCCCCCCCCCCCCTGCCCCCCCCCCCCCCCCCCCCTTCGCCTCGTCCCTAATAAGCCGTTTTGGTTTCTGTGGATGTTAAGCACCATGTTTACTTCCTTACTTAGAGACACTGGTGGGACCGAGAACCCAGGAGGTAGGGGTAGTGGTGGGGGAAGTCACTTGTGCTCTTCAGTGTTCACGTAAACAAACTCAGTAACCAGCCACCCATCACTGCAGAATGCCAGTGCAAATATGCGGATATGGATCGATACCACTGAGCACACCGAGTCCGTATTCCAATTCTCGAAATGCTCGTGGCAGGTGATAGCCTGAGAATTTTTTTTTTTTTTTTTTTTTTTACTCTTTACTCGTGTCGCTTTTGCTCTGTATGATTTAATAATTATTGTGATGTAAGAATTAAACGTTGATTAATTGTCCATCCAGATCTTTGTAGTGCAGGGGGCAGACCCTACCTCCGGCACAAATATGGCGACAAAATGATAGCCGGTAACTGGCCTTATAGCGAAAGGTCAAGGGTCGGGTAAAGGCTGGAGGCAGCGCCGTTGGCAGCAGCTCGCGTGTTACACGTGGAAAAGTGAAGCAGTTATCTCCCTTGAACTGCAACTCTTACCAGAGTGCAACTGACTTGAACTTCAGAGGAAACGCGGTTTTTACGTGAAAGTATAAATACAAATGAATTTACGTGCAACGTGTGAGACGAATTTAATCTTTTAAGGAGACAAAACGGTATTCAAAACAATTATTAAAAAGAAGAAGCAGGAGGAGAAGAAGAAGAAAGAAAGACGGAAAAATAGACGAAGAAGAGATTTTCTGCATGCTTGTCTCCTTGGGGCCAGCCAGTGCCGTGTCCGTGACATTCCTTTAAGGGGAAGGACTGCAGAACTGACATGGGAGCCGGTTTGGCCTAGCGGTTAGGCGTTAGGCTGGTAAGCGGAAAGACCTCGGTTCGATACCGCTTCGGCTCTCCTTTCTCCTCAAAAAGGTTGTGGTTTGTGGACACTGTCCTGTGACTTTGTCCATCACTTCCTACTGAAACATTAATATGGCTCTCATCGCTGCCCCATCTTAATGCAGGTATCATTCTGGTGGTGACATTGTGTGGCGACAGGTATATAATCTCCCTCTCCCCCCCACCTCCATACCCCCTCCCCCCTATTCTCCCCGTCCCTAATAAGCCTTATGGTTTCTGTGTGTGTGTGTGTGTGTTTACTTACTTAGAACATGTTCAGATGCTTGTGAGCCTGTTTTACATTAACTGGTGGAACATTCTCTCTCAGTGCAGGCGACCCGTTAACTGATTCAGCTAACCAGGCTACGATTAAACATACTGAACATCATATTTCGACTTTAAACACTTTATCCCGGCCCAGCATATGTTGCACTGTCACCATTTAGATCCAAACACACGAAAGGTTAAATACACGTCGATTAGAGTTCAGGAGGTGTCAAGACTGAGGTGGCCGTCCCTGGGCTCCCCGTCCCCTAAAAAGCCTCATGGTTTTTGTGGACGTAAAGCAACCATTGAATCAGTTCAAACAATCAGAGCTCAGGAGCTGTGTGAAAGTCGAGGTGGCCGTCCTGGCCGGCTCCCCGTCCCTAATACACCTGATGGTTTCTGTGGACGTAACTGAAGTAACATTGAACTCATACACATCAACCGCATGCTAGCATTCTTCAACACATTCCCGATATGCCAATAACTGAAGCCGGATAAATATACAATTTTCATTCATCATCGTTTATGTATCTGCCTGTCCCTTGCTTAAAAGCCGGAGGGGTTTACCTAAAAACGCATGTTTTGTGTCGTCCTGTTCAAATCGGTTGCTTCTTTTTTCTTTTTCTTCGCCCCCCCTTCCCCCCCCCCCCCCCCCCCCCCCCCAATCCTTTTGTGTGTTTGGGTCTTATTTCAGATCGCTAACGGTCAACTTCGTTTCAGAATTTTTTTAATTTCTTTTATGGGGGGGCGGGGTGGTCACCCGCCAACACATAGGCAGCACTGTCACCCCTTCGTTCCGCGTCACTGAATAGGTTTTTTTTCGAGGGCAAAGTCACCAGACTGTGTCAATAACAAGGAGCGGCTGCTTTTTAATGCTTATATTCTACGCAGGACAGTTGCGAAGAAAATGGGGGAAGCGTGGGTACCTCTGCCGCTATCAAGTGCGTGGCCTCTAACACTTTTTATCAGCAAACGGAATGTTCCTACTTCGTTCACAACTTGAAACTGGCGACAGGCGGTTCACACATGCTCAGACATAAGATGTATGTGGTTCACACCTACATTGACTCACTGTTGCTTAAGATGTGTTCAGATGTGTTCACCTGTTTCTTCCTCTGGGCCCTACAGGTTGCTGTTTTGTTCTCTTTTCCAAGAACTGAGAATGTCGCAATATTTAGTCATGTGATCAGACGCGAGCCGAGAAACTTAATGTAGTTATGAACTGAAACGGGACTGTTCATTTACTGATTTCATTTATTATGTGAAGCGGGTGCGATATCAGCCAATCTTTTCTTGTTTCTTGCTGTTTTGTTGTTGTTGTTGTTGTTGTTGTTGTTGTTGTTGTTGTTGTTGTTTTCTTGTTTGTTTGTTTGTTTATTTATTTCCATTTTCTGTCTCTCAGTTTCTTTTGTACATCATCCTCTTTTCAAACGCTGCGAGCACGTTCTCTGAATGTGTAACAAGTAAGTTTGTTGTGCATTTCCGAAGGTTACTGGCGTTACATTAAATAGCATCAAACTCTCTCTCTATCTCTCCCCCCCTCCCCCCCCCTAAAAAGTATTATCTTATCCCTCTCTCTCTAAGGGCTGGTCGCCACTTGGATCACAAAATACTTATGTTATTTGTATATATGATTATTTTTCCCGACTTTTCTTCGCCCCCTCCTTTTTCTACTCCCCCCTTCCCCTCCCCCCCCCTCCCCCCCCCCTGCCCTGCCCGCCGCCGCTCCTCCTCCCCCCACCCCCGAGCTCCCCAAGCCCACAACTGATGCAGTCTTGTGACCTGTGTTACGTGGATGTACAGACGAGTGGTTTTGTGGGACTGGGAATTAATGTATTTCCAGGCTTATGTGTACAATATTTTTGTGTACCGTGTTGTGTATGTTGATATGAACACTCACTTAAGTCAGTTAAACCATTTTGAATCTCTCTCTCTCTCTCTCTCTCTCTCTCTCTCTCTATCTCTCTCTCTCTCTCTCATCTCTCTCTCTCTCTCTCTCTCTCTCTCTCTCTCTCTCTCTCTCTCTCTCCCCTTCCCCCCTCTCTCTCTCCTCCCCTCTCAGTCTCTCTCTCCCCCCCCCCCCTCTGAATTCGTCCCTGAGGTGACCCGATAACAGTGACAGGACGCACAAATTTATTACTAACCGAACTTTAAGAGAAAAATAAACGAAAAGTTTGTGCTATTGATTAAATAAATATATATATATACAACTACAAGTAGAAAAGGAAGAAACATATGGTTTGATATATCTACAGTTTGTCTTTGAAATAAATGTGTGTCCTAGCTCTAATATAAACGTAGGCCTATAGGCTACAGCCGGACTGACGACGAAAAATGATGACCGTGTGGCGATGCCGATGATAGTCTCAACAACAGACTAACTGTAAAGACTGCCGCCTTTTCTAGTCATACATTTTCAGTTAGACCTATACACCGTTGAAACCAATTTCGCATAAACGCCCAATCGATAAGGAACACACACAGAGAAACTCGAACAGGAAAACTTTATTTTACAAGGATTTTTGTGTAGGTTCAGTAAAAAAAAAAAAAAAATCTAACAACTAGTCCTTGCTAAACTACTGATGAGTAAATATAAAATTACAGGCGTCATTTATATACATAATTATAGGCATGAATGAGTGAGTGAAATTTTATACATGAAAATGTCCACAGAGAGAGAGAGAGAGAGAGAAGAAAGCGATTGACTGCAAGTTCGACAACTCCAACACCACTAGCCTCTTCACCACACTTTCGATTTTTTTTCCCCAAGAGATGCCTTGAATGCGCCCCGAGTCCATTTAGATTCCGTGGTTGTTTTGACCCCCTCTCGTTATCGATCGGTTGGGCAACGTGCTCTAAAAAACCTTCTGCTCCGACAGGGAGTGAGCTATTTTGGGTGCATCGTTTACATTTTC
>CAUZXP010000516.1:39258-61234 GCA_963584105.1 Alviniconcha strummeri | reverse complement strand
GTGAAGGATCAAAACATCCCACGACGTCTCACAGGCAGAAGGAAAACACTTCGTCGCAGGAGCCATATGATGTCACATGGGCAGGGAAAGGGTTAAGGACCACTTAAGACTTCTGACACAATACTCTCTACAACTCCATATAAACAAACCACTCGCCAAACACCACCCCTTCTGATACAATACTCTCTCCAGCTCCTATAAACAAACCACTCGCCAAAAGCCACTCACTAATTCAATACTCCCTACAGCTCCATATAAACAAACCACTCGCCAAACACCACCCCTCTGATACAATACTCTCTACAGCTCCATATAAACAAACCACGTGCCAAAAACCACCCCTCTGATACAATGCTCTCTACAGCTCCATATAAACAAACCACTCGCCAAAAAACACCCCTCTGATACAATACTCTCTCCAGTTCCATATTTAAACAAACCACTCGCCAAAAATCACCCTCTGATACAACGCTCTCTACAACTCCGTAATTATAAACAACCCACTCGCCAAAGGCCTTCCCTCTGTTACGACCACTTTTAGCTCTTATGCGGTGGTCTTTTATACATGGGTTTTACAGCTGTGTACATATAAATGGTCTTGTAGACCATGTGTTTCACTGCTGCTGTGTATATGTGTATCAGTCTAGTCTTTTAAACATGGGTTTCGTCGCTGTGTACGTATATATGTGTGTGGTCTTTTAGAGATGGTTTCACCTCTCTGTACATTTTAGTGTGGCCTTTCAGAGACGGGTTTCACCGCTGTGTACATATAAGTGTGGTCTTTTAGAGATGGGTTTCACCGCTGTGTACATATAAATGTGGCCTTTCAGAGACGGGTTTTACCGCTGTGTATGTGTAAGTGTGGTCTTTTAGAGATGGGTTTTACCGCTGTGTCTGACATATAAGTGTGGCCTTCAGATATGGATTTCACCGCTGTGTACATTATAAGTGTGGTCTTTTAGACATGGGTTTCACCGCTGTGTACATGTAAGTGTGATCTTTTAGACATGGGTTTCACCGCTGTGTTAAGTGTGATCTGTTAGACAGGGGTTTCAATGTTTTGTACATAGAAGTGTGGTCTTTTAGACGGGAGTTTAACGATTGTGTGCGTATAAGTAAGAATGCTTTGCACGTTTTGCCTGCTGCCAAGAACATCCGTCTTCCTAATGTCTGCCCTTCCACTTCATTCAGCCTCATTGTTGTCCCACTGCTCTTCAAACAAACTGTGACCTGTGTCAACAATCGTCAGACTCAGTAATAGTTATGATTTGACTGGGGCTGCGGGGAAAGAAAACAACAACAACACCAATGTCCGTCTCAAATATACTGACATGACGCATAAATACACATCAGTCGCACACCCACGGGAACCACACACACACACACACACACACACACACACACACACACACACACACACACACACACACACACACACACACACACACTCACACACTGACACAAGCACGCAACCACGCACGCACACACACACACACACGCGCACGCACGCGCGCACACACACAACACACACTGACGCACATACACTGACACACACACACACTGACACACGCGCATGCACACACACACACACACACACACACACCACACTGACACACCCACGCACGCACACACGAACACACACACACACACACTCGCACGCAGGCGCTCTCTCTCCCTGACACACACACACACGCACGCACGCACGCACACACACGCACGAACGCACGCACGAACACACACACACAGGAACACGCAGGCTCTCTCTCTGTCTGTCTGTCTGTCTCTCTCTCTCTCTCTCTCTCTCTCTCTCTCTCTCTCTCTCTCTCTCTCTCTCTCTCACACACACACACTCTCTCTCTCTCTCTCTCTCTCTCTCTCTCTCTCTCTCTCTCTCTCTCTCTCTCACACACACACACACACACACACACACACACACACACACACACACACACACACACACACACACACACACAAACATACACGCACGCACGCACATCACATCACATCACATCACATCAAAGTAGAACGAGCTTGTAAGATTCTCGCGGATAGAAGAGGTGGACTTCAAAGTGTGGAAACCAAGCCCTGTGGGTCGAACAGATCAGGAAATGTCACAAAAGCAAGCGTTATGTTTCTGCCTCAGCACTGTTGCTGGGGATGAGCAAAGTCCTTGTAAACTCATCCTCGGCCCCCTAGTCAGTGACAAAGAAATTGTTCTCATGTGACAGGCACCACCGAAATAATGTAAAAAAAAAAAAAAAAAGGTTATAAAAAAATAATATAAAAAAATAGCGGCGCTGTTGTTGTAACCGTACCACAAACCAGGGGAAAGAGAAAACCCTTTTTTTTTCTTTTCTTTTTTTAATCACCAGACCGATTTCATCGTGTCAGTCTGTTTTTAGTAGTCACTGTTTAATCTTCTAGACTATGGGTGTCGCGCAGTTTTCTGAGTTCTGTTGTAGGGACTCACAAATAGCGCAAATAATACCTCGCACAAGCAAGCACCCAGCCGCCTGCACCCACGGCATGAATACGCTATATTTTACTTTGCAACGCTTGTCTTTGAAAAAAAGAAAGACCCAAAAACAAACGAAAAACAGACAGACGTGACCACATCATCCCTCTTTTTCGCTGAACTTCTCTGGTTTCCTGTGAAATAAGATTAGAGTATAAGACTGCCACCTTCGCTTTCCGTCATTTCAGCCACACAGCTCTTCCTCTTTACCTGTCTTTGCTTCTCACCACTAATGAACCTTTCCCGCTCTCTCAGATGCGGTAGAATAATAAAAGGCTCTTTTTGTCCCCAGAACAAACACCCAAATATGTTGGCCTACGTCATTCTTCACGTTCTAAGCCCCGAGTGTCTGAAACTCTATCCCAACCCCACATTCGCACCACTAACACCCTCTTTAAACAGCAACACGAACACACACACACACACACACACACACACCACACACACACACACACACACACACACACACACACACACACCAAATATGTTTGCCTACGTCATTCTTCAAGTTCTAAACCCCGAGTGTCTGGAACTCATCCCAGCCCCACATTCGCACCACTGACACCCTCTTTAAAACAACAACAACAACAACACACACACACACACACACACACACACACACACACACACACACACACACACACACACACACACACAACACACACACTCACCACACACAAACACACACTCACTCACACAAACACACACACACAAACATACACACACTCACACACACAAACACACACTCTCTCTCTCTCTCTCTCACACACACACACACACACACACACACCACACACACACACACACACACACACACACACACACACACACACACACACACTCACACACACACTCACACACACCAAAAAAAACCACACTCACACACACACACACACACACACACACACACACACACACACACACACAGACCAATAACAAACAACAACAAAAGAAAAAACAGCGAATGTGTTTTAAGTGTATAGTACGTGCTATTATTATTGTTGTTATTATCGTTTTACGTCTATTTCTGCGCCAGAATGGCACGGGGCTCCCTGTAAACTCTCCCCACCCACCACCCACCACCCCCATCCCTTTCATGTAAAGCGCATAGAGCAGCGCCGTTCTAGCCACTGGAAGTGCGCTTTACAAAAGCTATTATTATTATTTATTTTACAAACAACTTAAACAGATGATGAACAGGGGCTTATGGCGGAGGAAAACAGCAGCGCGAGAGGGGAAAACATAGCAGGCCTGTTGTTTCGGTGGAAAAAGACGTGTTTTGAGCCGGTTGGAGTTGAACGAGTCCAGGGGAGGGTCCCCGGAGAGGGAGGGGAAGGTCAGGCTGACTGTTTCACGAGCAGAGAGAAGGTTAGAGCATAGACAAGCTTGCCAGTTAATTCAACTTCATTTTCCTAATCCTCTCTCTCTCTCTCTCTGCGTGCGTGCGTGCTGCTGTGTGTGCAAGAGAGAGAGAGAGAGAGAGAGAGAGAGAGAGAGAGAGAGAGAGAGAGAGAGAGAGAGAGAGAAATGGAAAAGCCTGCGATTGCCTGAGACGCTTTATTAAAACATGTCTGCTCCAGCAAGTAGAAGAGACCGAATAATAAATAAATGGCTAAAAGAGCCCCCTTTACATCAACTATTTTGTTCAATAATACTCCGTTGACTTTGATGTTGTATTTAGGTGTCCTCCGTAACGATTAGCGGGACTGGCTGACCGCAGGAAGGGCTGGCAAGTGTCCTGGGTCCCCCGTGTTGCACTGACGTTGCATCGCCTCTTTAACACTGGGCACGAACGTTGCGCGCCCATGTTGCCCGAAAAACCAGGCCGTGACAGCCTGCGGTGTTTTCTACATCGTTTCCCGCAACTCGTCACTGATGCAAAAAGGATTCGACTAAACTGACTGAAGTAGAAACAATGGGGGAAAATCAGCGGTATTTCAAATGTGTATTCTGATCTCTTATACCTGATGGAGAAAGGCCAGTTGTTGTTTGTTGGGCGGGGAGGGGGGGGGGGGGGGGTACGGTGCATGATTTTTTTCTTTTCTTTCTTTTTAACTGCCGTCAAGACAATGCCAGTCTTAATGACACACCCGAATAAATGGTCTTCAGACTGACACGCGCAACAGTTCTATTGGTATAAGGGTCTATCATGAATTTTGTTAGGCACGGCATGGTAGCCTGTTTCATGCCGTTAGGTCTGAACCTGACACGATCGCAGGCGGGCGGGTACTGCGGCGGATGCACCGGCAAGGCGGAAGTCTGCATCAGTTATCAGTCGAGGTCCCATCCGGCTCCAGACCCTCAGTGTTTGGGGGTATGCCACTCAGTGCAGGTAGAATATAGCCTTGCATGCTCGGCCTACTGCCAGGCCTTTCCGAGCCACTGTCTCAGCTCAATCTCTGTCTCAGTACGCAAATTCTCAGAATCAGTTCATTCCGGCGAACTTAAATCACTAATCAACCCTCGGTTTCAGTCTAAGTTACGTACTAGTAAGTAAGTAAGTAAGTAAATGTGTGTTTTACGCCCAGTCGGCCGGTGCGTTATCAAGTTACGCCGGTAGCAAGTGTGACTGCCGGATAACGCACTGAGCAGCCTGTATATTATAGGGCCTATAGCTTGGCTGAATAAGACTTTCGCCTGTAGTCAGTGACGGATTTCGGATCACGACTGACCGACTTGTGGCCGGTGGTCTAGATCACTGACTGAGAGGCCTCTGTTGACACTGCCGGCCGCACGGCAATACTCAGTGGCGTCTCATTGCCGGTCCGAGTTCAGCCAGAACACAAGTTGGGCCGGGCTAAAGCCGGACAATGATCAGCGTTTGTCAGCGTTGCGGAGTTCTAGTTGTGCTGTTAGTTGGGTTATATCAGGGCTAACAACAAATTTAGGTTAATCTCCAAGTTGTATCGTGTGGAGAGTTTTTGGAACGAAATATAGGTGAAAGGGCCGGTAGACAGAAACTAGCTGTGCAGGACCAGTGATTATTTTCAGTTACCGCCGCGGTGATCTTCATGTCACGCCGACAAACTCCGCCGTTATCATTGAAATCCCCGACTTGGTGAACTTGTTGCGTACACTGAGACTGCAGCTGATGCAGTAGCGGGCACCACTGATGCATTTGTACACACTATCATGAGGCGGCCTCAGAACACAGGTCCCAGACTGAGGCAGTAGGGAAACGGTTGCACGCGTTACTTTCTCACCCGCCAACACGGCGGCTGGGTGAACCCGGGTCATAGCGGAGAAACGATGCGAAACGCAGGCTGATGATACGCCCAGTGGTTGACTGCCGGGATACACGCTCTGTAGAATATCACGGCTAGTCAAGGAATCGCACTGTCGGTGCCGGCACAGCCAAATCTCGGCGGTGAAACCAAACAGAATCAGTCACACAGTCAGTGATCAGAAACTAAGTAAACATGGCGCTTAACGTCCACTGAAACCATGGTTTATTAGGGACGGGGAGAGGTGGGGGTGGCGGGGGGTAGTATGACAGTGGGGGAGGTGAGGGAAGAGGGAGATTACTATATCCGGCTACACTGTCACCACCTGCATTACGATAGGCAGCGTGAAAGCCATTTTTTAATGTTTCATTAATTGTGAGGGACAGTGTCAGAAGACCGTGTCCACACTAAAACCACAGCCTTGTTTTTGAAGTGAAAGGAGAGCAGAAGAGGAAACGAGCCGAGGCCCTTCTGCTTTCCAGCGACCTAACGCCTTACCACTAGGCCAAACCGGCTCACGGTGATCACAATACTTAAACTGTAGATGAAGCCAAGAGCACCGTCTAATTCTAGTAATGGAAGGGAGAGGGCGAGGCGTGGGTCAGACTGACGTGCGAGTTTTCCGTCCAGCCTACCCAGCTGCATCAGGTAATCAGCATGCAATAAGCTGGCGCCATGACCTGTCCGAGAGGCTATGATACTGAGTGACAGTGCCGCAACTACTAAAAACAAAAACAAAAGAAAAACATGAGCTTGATTGTTTATGTCCTAAGCTCAGTGAAAACATCTCCCCCATAAAACCTCTCCCTAAGTTACTGCCGCACCGGCATGCCTGCAAAATACTTGAAAACTAGCCAAGAAAGTAAAATCCATTCCTGCATGATGATGCACCGCAACGAAACTTCCTACAACGCGACTGACTGGTAGGCAACATGATGCTGGAACGCAACGGCCGTTCATCGCTTGTCTTACGCTGACTGGAACCAGTTATGTAATCGAACATTTCACTCTGTCAACAATACTTGGGCAAATGTCCTGGCCGGAACGCTCACGCCTCGTGAAATATCTGGGTTGCTGTGCGTCTCTCAAAGCAGAAAATCGATTGCCAGTGTGCTAAAGATAGAACAAGACTGTAAATGAATGAAGTGCAGTTATGCATCACAGACGAGCTGTGGTGTACATCACTGCATGCGAACTACAGGACTCAGCTACCTGTTTTCAGTTAAAACCATTTCCTTCTTGTAAAATATATATGTAACATGAATGCAAACGAAGAATTCTGCAGTTGTTTGTTTGCTTTTTGATGAGAGCCGTCAAAGCAGAAATCTATTTTTGGACCTCATAGCAGCCTCGAGTTATAATTGGATGAAAAAGATCACGTGACTCGGGAGTAATGGCGAACTCTTTCATGTCATGCAAGAGATGTTGACCATTTTTCGACAGAACCCTACGTGCTAAACCAGTGGAATTTTATAACAACAGCAGCTTCACAAGGTAAATGATGCATTTTTATTCTCTTGGCTTTGGAAATGAAGTGACATCGAGCTGTCGATCGTGCAGTGTAGACCTAGAAACGTTTGGAGGTGCCCCCTTTCGCAAGCAGACAAACCCAGCCAGCACTCAGTGGGGGAACTGCAGAGAGAGAGAGAGAGAGAGGTTCTTGGCTTGTATCAACAGACTTGTTTGCATCCTGATCGCCCGTTCTGAATTTGTGAACCCAAATTTCTCACGGTGGCTCCGAGTTTAGTTGTGTTTTGGAGAATGTTAACGATGAAATTATTTCCGGATGCGTCCGCAAGAAGGTTGTTGTACAAACTTGTCCGAAGTTATAGGAAGTTACTTGAAGTCATTTGGGTGTTGGTGTTTTTGTGTGTGTTTTTTTCCTCTTTTTTTCTTCTTTCTTTCCCGGCGGGGGAGGGTGGAGAAGGTAAAGTCATTTCAGTCTCGTGCGTATACAGTGATTGCCAGGAAATCTATAGATAAAGACCAGTTGGTCAAGTTTTTCACGTGCAGGTTTCTGTGACGATTCCGATTTTCAAATTAGGAAGGTGTGACTCATGTGTGTGGGGGCCGAACGTGAAATGATTTACAAATCACATTTGTTTACCAATCACCTGAAGGGTAGGGCAAGGCCAGAAGGAAAGGGGGAGTGGCAATGACCCTCGGAACCTTGCATGCTCTGATTGTTGGGATGTATTGACTGCTACCGGCTGTAGTGTTTGTTTCGGGATACAAATTATTAATAACTTTAATGAGGTAGTTGTATTCCAAAGGTGGGTTTTTTTAGGATTGTGTTTCTGTTGATGGCTGTTTATGATTTAGTCACCTGTGTACTACACGATTGGCGTTACTGTTCAGCATACAGACAACTAATATAACTAACCAGTTTGTTACTTTTTGTACAGTTGTGCAAGTTTGCAATTTTGTATACATTTGTATGCACATTGTTTTGTTTACAAGTATGTGTGTGTAATGTTAATGCGTGTGCACTTAAGCTAGTCACAGTCACACCAGACATGATACATGGACATTTTTGTCAAAATATGTGTTCAGTAAATTTATCTTGATTGGGAACAGGATGTCTGGATGATGATGATGATGTTTGTACACCTATGCATAGGTGTATTCATGTGCTGAATGCATGTTGTAGTGTGTGTTTACTTTTATCCACCATCATCTGAGTGTGCCCTTTCAGTGTTTGGTGTCACTGTCAGTGTACTGAATTTTTCAGCAAATCGGTATTATTCAGTATCACTATCAGTTATCATATAGGTATTAATGCATGTAATAATAATAATAATAAATAATTCTTAGAAAGTGCTATTCTTTAACCAGAGTTAAACTCACTGTGCTGTACAAACATCTTATCACAAAAACCACATTAACATACATTTCAGCAAACAAAACCTTAATTATTGTAGCTTAAATTACCATTATTGCCTATCGAACAATACACACACACACACACACACACACACACACACACACACACACACACACACACACACACACACACACACACACACACACACACACACACACGCATGCACGCACACACACACACACTGACATGCACACACCAGTCTCCACTCGTCCACTCATACAACAGTTAAGAAAATGTTAATGATCTCAAACAACACCACCAATTTGAATCTGTCTTTTCACCCACCCAACCCGTGCCTCCTTCTCTTGCCTAGGTCTTTCATGCTCTCTCCCTCCCTCCTTCCCTTCCCCCTCTCCCTATCGATATGCATCCATCTACATTCAACTGCCACACACAGGATAAACTGACAAGTCCTACACTACAGACATCCACCAATGTAGGTAACTTCCAATGGTGTGCAGGTACAGTTCAGGATGTCTGTGCATATTTTGCCTGCAATGATCAAAACTCAGTTTCCAGCTTAGCTGATGGTGTATTACACTATTAGTACTAATGTATCACAGTCACACTCACAGTCATATGAAACAGCTCTACTGATGTGTGTGTGTGTGGATAACTCAGGGAGGAGTAGGGTGGAGTTGAGGTAACTTTAATCTCATGGTTATGTCAGTGATTGCCTAATAATGTAATATCTAAGTGATGGTACCAGTTCCAAATCTCCAAGTTAGGTACAGGAAGTCTAACTTCTAAGTTTTGATGACTATTCCAAGTCTTCATTTGTTCAAATAACGAACAGAAAATCTCAATTTCAGTGACTATTCCGGCTCTTCAAGTTAGGAAGATGCGACTGATGTGTGTTGGGGCTGAAGGTGAAGTGATACAATTTTTAAATCACATTTGTTTTGGATCATCTGAAGGATAGAGCCAGACCAAAAGGAAAGAGGGAAAAACAATAACAATTATGCACTGAATCCTCAACAGATTATATAATTTTTATTCAGTACATTCTAATTTCTATGCATGTACCAAATTAACAAGGCCAATGCAGATGTGTCCACCAGTGTAGGTAAATTGCAGAAGTTTTGTGCACATTTTACATATATAATTATGAAATTTTCACAGTTTCCAAATTTGCTGGAGGTATACTGTTAGTGTTACTGTTATTTGTGTTAATGCATGCTCACAATCACACCAAAGTGACCAAGCAGGTGGTACATATGGTGTGCAACTGGTACTGCCTGTTGGTAAGCCTTGTCAGTTTTTCAATACTCCAGGCCAAGCAGAACTGAGACGCAACACATCAGTGTCGTCTTAATTGATGATTTATTTGAAAATATCACAATCTTTTCCAATAACTTGGTAGTCAAGCCCATCATGGCTGATCTGTAATCATGATTATAATTAATTTCCTAGAAAACATCCTCAGCTTTGTCAGTACTTAGTCTGCAGTGTTTACATCAGGTTTGATTTAAGTTTTTTTTTTCTTCTTCTGGTGGTGGTTGTTTTGCATGTGGCTGGGGGAGGGGGGGGGGGGGGGCAGAGAGTGGGGGGGGGGGGGACTGCACACTGAGAGGCACATCATTCAAGAAAACATGTACTGTTTAAGAAAAATATGACTGTTAAATTATGCAAGTTTACATTATAAATATATAATATAAATTATAACTTGTAAACTTATATTTATATGTTTTGATACAATATCAAATCATTCAGGAGGCCATGTTGTAGTATGGAATGATATAATTAACTCTGGGTCATCTCACAGAGAATTGCCACTTCCCAACTAAGGCAGAAATAATGGAATGATATAATTAACTCTGGGTCATCTCACAGAGAATTGCCACTTCCCAACTAAGGCAGAAATATTCTGTATTATTGTAATTTGTATTAATTATGTATAAATTAATGTATGTAAATTCATGATCACGAGAGTATGTTGCTGTTAATGTGTGTGTGTTAAGTCACAGAAAGGTGGCCAGTTGTGGCTGTGCATGTGTGTATGTATGTTACTATGTATGTATACGTGTGTGTGTGGGTGTGTACATGTATGTGGGCATGCCAAGCGCACACTCTCTCAGGTGTGTATGTGTGCACGTGTGTGTGAGTGAATGCATGTGTGTGTGTCACCCGTGTGTGTGTGTGTCACTGTGTGTGCATGTGTTATCTTATGTTGTTATTAATTTGTTTTTAGCTATAATTGTAATTTGTTTAAACACTAATTACTGTTTTCCTTTATGTAAAATATAACGAAATAAAATAATCTGTTTTACATTGAATTGTCAATACATTTAATTTGGATTTTATTCATTTACGTGTTACAATTTGCATTGATGGTATGTTTCAAAGCAAATTTCCTTAAATTAAAGACAATAAAGTATTATTTTATCTTAAATTCAGCAGTTTGCAAAATGTATGAATTAAAGCCATCCAAATTTATTTTGCATTCATCGCAACTTGACAGATTTCTCAGTCTGCTGGTACCATTTCTTTTGGGCATGCCTGCAAGTGTGTCATCTTGTTAGAGCCCAGGGTGCTTACAAAGCCTGCAGATGCACACATTTATCTCATTCACACACACACACACACACACACACACACACACACACACACACACACACACACACTGACACTGCACACATTTATCTCATTCACACACACACACACACACACACACACACACACACACACACACACACACACACACTGACATACTGGCACACAAGAACACATTGGCACACACAATTGGATGCACACCTATAGTTGCAACTAAAGTATGTGTACTGACACAAACTAAGTGACAGTGTAGCTCTCCCTAACTCCGTAACTGTGCGCAGAAGATTCAAGATTCATGATTATTATCTTGCTGGAGAAATTAAAATGTGGCTGAACATTAACCACATCACAGTACACAATAACACATGTATATATTTTAGAACTCAAAGAACAGGCGTCTCCACACAAGGTGGTTTTAATTAACCTTGTTTGTATAATTATTTATGATTGTTGTGAAGAGAATACTTACTTTCCTTGCCTCACAGTTGTACTGTACTCTGTAGTGTAAGTAAAATGTATCTGGTTTTATTTAACCTAAGTCAGCTTACATACTGTTATGTATTACACTGTGTACAGCCCTTCCAGCCACCAAGTCTGTTGCTTGTAAGCATCATCAGTTACTGAGTTAGTGTCATGCGGCAGTACTAGTAGTACGTTATTCAGCTAGTTGACTGTGTTTTAGCTTAATTAGTGAATACCCTACTTTTAGTTTTAAGCACACACACACACAAAAAAAAACCCAAAAAATGAATAAGCTAGCAGTAGCACTGTGTAGTGGGACACTGCAATTAGACTGCTTATTTGAAGTCACATGTCACACTCACTAGTATCAGTATCATCATCAGTCAGTAACTGAGACAAGTTTACTCAGAAGTTAGAAATAATTAGCATCATTAGAGAATACTTTATGCCCCAGTTAATTAAACAGCAAGTGCCAGTCAGCCATCTTGAGGGGAAAGGGAGAGAGAAAAAGGCATTACTGTCGGTGACAACGACAGTTTATGTTTGAAGGATGTGACATTGCTGTCATTGGTGGTGTTTTTAAAAACAGTTGTGGACTGCATTTTCAGGCAACATTAGCACAAACATAAATTTATGAGAAATGGCAAGCAGCACCTTTTATGGGCTTTTCCAGGTGCTTAGACACCTTCTTGGTTGGAACTAAACAAAACAAAATGTGATGTAACCCAGAGTGTCAGTATTGATGACACTTGCATTAAATTAATACTCCTCAGCCTTGAGGAAGACACCTCAGGTATTATCGTTCATAGTATCAGCACCACTGCTGACATAACTGGCCAAGTATTGGCTTCAGATCAGTTATTACCACACTCTCCCACAAAGCTAATTATTCAGGGAGATTCAATATAGTATCAGCATCATTGCATGTACAACATACCATACTCTTCAGTGCTGTGCACAGTAAACTAATAAGTGATAGAGAGTGACAGGGTCTTCCTGATGTAAACTGCTGGCTGGACGGTGGTTAAACATCATGACCAACAACAAACTGGCAGGGATCAGGAAAGTGGAACCCCTGGTAACAGTGATAAACTCATAGTCATAAAGCATCACCCCTTTTTAAAACCAATTTTCTTTTTTAATGAAACCTTTCCATCATGTTTCTATAAATAAGTGCCAAACATAAATAAATTATATATGATGTAAGTAAATGAACCCCACACCAAGGACCGTCTCTTTTTTTTATCAACCATTTTTGCTTGACTTCTTAGGTGGTTTAAAAGAGATCTTCCACTGACAGTACTACCAGCATCATTTGTGACTGGTTTGACCTAGTGGTAGGGTGGTAAGCTGGTAAGCAGAAGGACCTCAGTTTGATTCTACTTCAGCTCGCCTTTCTCTTCACAAGCCGCTTGTGATTTGTGGACACTGTCTATTGACTTTGCCCCTCACACAGTCACAGTATAACAAACGGCTCGCACTGCTGCCCATCTTAATGCAGATTTCATTCTGGTGGTGATACTGATAGTGTAGCTTCAGGTATAGTCTCCGTCTTCCCCCCACTTCCTAGGATTTCAGTTCCTGCCAGTACCTCTTTGGAAGCAATTAGGTGTGAAAGATGTTTAACCTAAGCCTAACCAGCATTGTCACTTATTATTGTTAGCATGATCGACAGTTGAGTACTGGTAAGCTAACACCTGAAATGCACTAAAATTGTGAGAAAAACAAAACAAAAAACAAAACAAAAAAGGCACTAGAGCATCATCAGTCATTTACTCATTCAGTAGTTAAAGCTGAGTTACAGTGTGAGTGAGTTAACAAGGAGCATTATGATCAGTGGTTACAACTGGTGATCAGCATGTTAACATGGAGTAATTGCTAACTGTTAGTAGACTGTAGCAGTAGGCTGCCTCTAGAACCTTCCAGTGTTACTGTTAGTGTCTCTGGTTGTTTTATGACTTGTGAGCAAGGCAAGCTAATATGAACACTGTCACTAGTAACAGTAACTGTCATCATCTATTATTATGCCCCAGGTTATGAAGTATGTGGTATATGTCTGTGACTGTGTATTATACTATACTCTTAACTATTATACATCATATATTGTATAAAATACACATATGCATCATTTTTTAGGGTATTTTTTGTCTTGAGGATAAGATCTCTGAACCTTTGCAGTCACACTGGGTGTAGTGGTGCATTGGCCATTGTCATGAGCTGGAGTGCCTGCGAAAGGTTGGGACTGCTGACCACTATCTACAGTGTCAAGGAGAAGGGTGCAAGAGGGCCCAGGTCCTGAAAATAATAACTTCCTCATACTTGAGTTATAGTCAGTGGTGACTCAGAACTGCTGAACCCTTTGTCCATTGTTGGTAATGGTATGGTGGTTGTGCAGCACTGTTGTTTACTATTTAGAGAGGACTGCATGAAAAGTTTGGACTGCTATTATATAATTAATTGTAACACTGCAAGCTGACAGTGCAGGTTCAAATTTTCAGTGATGTATAGAATCCTATTCACAGTTTTCCTGACCCTTTCGGAGTTCCATGAATGAGGAGTTGCCTTGAGCAGTGGCATTGGTATGGTAACATCTTCCGGTTTTATGGGTAATACCTCCATGAAAACAGCCAAGTGAGAAAGCATCCAGTACAACATCTCTTAACTCAGTCACCCAAGCCCAGTAAAAGTAGGGAATTTATATATATATATATAAGTGCTTTGAGTCTCTGAAAGTCCTATATATAGGACTTTCAGAGACTCAAAGCACTTTACAACTTAATTAAAGAAAAAACATGCAGTGTGCAAACACCCATATACAAATCAATAGTATATAGACAACCAAAATTAATAACCTTAATCATACAATTACAAAGCATAATGAAACACACATGTATACATACATGATCATGGATGCACACACACTCATAAGGTCACACTCATGTGCACACACAATGCCAATAAAGAATGCGCAAACACACACACACACACACACATGTATATATCCACACACATATATATCCACACATATATATATATTATATACACATGTATGGCCAAGGACATCAAAAGAAAGAAAATCAAACATGACAGCATCCATGCCTCGAGATATCGCATGTAAAAATCTTGTGAATGTTTTTTTCTGAACTTCAGAGCTGATTGCTACTTTATTGTATGTTGGTGTATTTAACACTAGCTAGCGGGTTTGGTATGGACAATTCTGAAGCTCCTGTTTTCAAGGTCAAGGTCACTTGGTTCAAATCCCCCAAAGTGACCATTTGACCTACATTTTCTTACCTATAAAGCCTTTTTATCAAGTTCAAGCTTGCAAAGTTCAGATCCTCAGGATCCTCTGTGCTCTCAGTTTGTTCATGAATCACATATCTTTTGAAGTGTTACAGTGTGTAGAACATACTGTGACCAAATTTTGCATACTAATTACTAGTGTCATATCATTAAAAAATAAATGAAAAAATATTAATTTAAGAAAAAAGAAAAGAAAAAAAGAAAGAAAGATGAAGTAGTATGTGTTCTATGAGGACCAACATCACAATGTTCTGATGTTTCTACTACTGTACTAGTCTTATGAAGTTGTATGTTCTTGCTGCTGACATTGACTAGCACATATATATATATGTATGTATGTATACACATGTATGATCAGTGAAGCCACACCCATTTATCTTGGATTTCAGCTGTAACTTGATATGTTCAGGTAGGAGCTATGAACTTATGAAGCCTTCTTTGGAGACTTTCACCAATCACTCTTAAGCATAATTACAATTACAGTCTGATGACAGTGACATCTCACACAGAAATAAATTATACTGAGTGTAACTTATTCATACATGCTTTTGATATTACTCTCATTATTACTGACTGGGCATAAAACACCAAGTTACTTACTTCTGTTATATCTTGTGGGCAAATAAGTTTGCAGCTGACTGGGTTTTATCTGCACCTTTTAACTGACAAGGTGCTACTTGTAATTAATACTATATTTTAGCATGTATTGTGTTCTGACAAATTTCACCCTGGTGTAACACCATTGTTGACTGGGCATTAAAAAATAAGTATCAGTCCATCTGTAACATCATATATATATGTATATTGACCCACAAATTCTATTGACAGCTGACTCTTTGGGATGAGGAGGGGGGGGGGGGGGGGGGGTGCTGTACATGCAGGTGTACAGCAGAAATTTATACAATGATCAATACCCACGACAGAAACCCGCCTGCCCTGAACATCATGGTTCCAGAATGGCCTGGAAAGAGGTGGAGTTCATTGATGAGAGGGTTGTCAGAAGAGAGAGGGAGCTGATTTGTTTTTGTTTTCATTCTGTGGTCTTGAAGTAAGCTAGACTTAACATGATGGTTCCTCGGGTGGGTGGTCTCATCAGTGGTTCTGCTTCCACAGTATCTCGATTCTAACATGGCCTGATACTAGTGACAGTGATACAGTACGGTTAACCTCACAAAAACGTACTGGCTGGTTGTCCATGAAGTACCTGACAGATCACACGAACTTCGTAAGGTGTTTTTGAGAGGAATTGCAGCGAAAGTGATGGTGACATGCTGAAGCCTTTTTTTCTCTTTTTTTTTTTTAAATGTTGCCAGAGCATTAAACTGGGAATTTAACTGCGTATACCATAGTTAATTGATGTTTTTTGGTCTATCTGGAGCCTAGATCTACTTTTGGATGCGTTTTCTTTTAATACAGACATGCGCACGTAAGCACACGCACGCACGCGCGCGCGCGCGCGCACACACGCACGCACGCACGCACGCACGCACGCACGCACGAGGGACAGAGAGACAGAGAGAGACGGGACAGGGAGGGAGTGGGAGAGGAAAGGAGGAAGGAAGGAAATTGGTTTTTGACGCCCAGTCAACCATGACGGTTATATCAGCGCGAGGAGAAAGGGAGAGTGTGTATCATTCTATTATTAGTCCCTAGAGAGCCTGGCAGACCAAATATATATATATATAAATATATTTATATATATATAAATCCACAAATGTATGTTTTTCAGACTGGCTGCCAAGACAGAAGCGTGAGTAAAGATGGAGCCTTGGTGGCAAGGGGGGAGGAGAGCGCAAGTCTAATCACCACCGCCGCCGCCGCTTATCTCTCACAGCCACCAGCGCCAGCATCCACAACAACCCATCGCCTCCGCCACCACTCGGGGGCCACCACTGCTTCCAGCTCCACGGAGAGTCTGAGACAGCCCAAGGAGGAGGAAGAGAGGAAGCTATTTTGGGCCGGAATTTCAGTCCCGATTCTTACCCTACATCATGACCTCCAATAACTACCAGTGTGAGTACAGATACGGTTAGATAGAGGGTAGAGGACAGGTTGCAGGCCCTCTCTTTCTGCGAGCAGCCTCCCTGAGTGTCGGTATTTTTAGGGGCCCGCTGCCGGGAATAGCCTCAGCGCGGCTATTTTGGCTCACTTGATTAAAGGTATTTGATGACAGTATCTCCACGAAGATTGAAGCTGGGGCCATTACCGCTGGGGAGTGTTCCAGGGAGAGGGGCCGGGCATCATCGATTGAAAGAATGCGATGCGAGCGTCTCTAGTGCCGTGTACAAAATCTGCTCTCGATCTCTGCCAGGGATTTTGCAGAAGACCGCAGGAGCGGAAAGCAAGATGGACCGAAATAGATGTTTTCTCTCTGAGGTGCAGCGGCGCTGAGGTTTTGTGTGTATTTGTTTTTGTGCGGGTGTTGCATGCTCTGATGTTCCAGAGTGTTTCCAGCTTGAAGAAGTTTGTGGGCGTGCAGGTTCCAGTCAGTAGTTAGTGTGTGTGTGTGTGTGTGTGTGTGTGTGTGTGCGCGCGCGATACTGTGCTTGTGTGTGCGTGAGTGCGTGCGAGTTTCCGTGTACTCCTCATTACATTTTGAGGTAAATGCCTGACTTTCCATAACGTAACAAACAAGCGAGTATTAGTAATCAACTAGTACTAAAAGGCGGATCGCAAACATACGCTACTTCCAAGAACGAGTAGGTACTTCACGAGTGACAGAATCCCCTGCGACTTTGCAGTACACTACAGTGACTAACAGTATCTTTGATGTAAAGAGCACTACTTGGTTGGATCGTATATCTGTTTATGTAGCTTACAGACGGTGTATCTTGTGACTTGACCTACCACGGTTAGTGAAACGGCTGAAAGGAGCACCCCCCCCCCCCACCCACCCCCATCATTAATGCAGAACCGTCATGGTGGAACGTATAGTGTATATTATCTATAAGAGATCCCTCTCTCGCTTTCCCCATGCTCAGAGGATGATTTCATTAAGAGGATCTGGTTCATGCAGCTGGGTTTTTTTGTTCCGCACTGGTACCTCTTTGGAGATAGCTTCAACAGTCACGAAAACGAAAATTTATATTGCCATTAAGCATGTAAGAAAAAGAAGAAAAACAAAAGAAACAAACTCGGCATCAACACAAACGACAGTATACTGTTTATTGCCGACAGGCGCGGGAGATGTATAATGGGAACATGTCTTGATGTAACAGAACGTAAACATAACTGTAGAGTTAACACGCGTTAAAGGACATTGGCCTAAAACTCGAAGAAGCGCGCAGCATTCATCCATCACCATCATCATTACCAGCAAGACCAAGACGAGTAGAACGAAGTCAAATTATAACCACGGCCTTTCTAACAACATCCCCCCCCCCCCCCCCCCCCACCCCACCTTCCCCCGAGTCTTAAGTGACACCGCCTTGAAAGCTCTTGGTTCCCAAAACCTGTGTAAGTCTCTTTCGTGTTTCCCGCAGCCCGACTGGTTGGCGGGTTTGTTGCCCCGTTTTGGGGGTCAGCGGTTCGAATCCCCTCGGGGGTAGTTTTGTGACTTGAACTCTCTGGCCGAAGGTGTTGCTTAAATTGTGCTCCTTGTACCCTTTCCTTATGCAACAGTTAGTTGACCCGTGCCCCCAGTATTTTTAAAGATCAGTTCAGCTTGTGACATAAGGTTGGCAGCACGTCTGGACGGTGTCTATAAATAGCAGGGCGGTGATAATTGGCATGTTGAGTGGCTCCAGTCGGTACAGCTACAAGCTTCAGTGCTTGCAGTCCGCGGCGGCCATGGCTCATGCCCACTCTCAGATACACGAGACAAGAGAGGGAAGGTACTAATGGCATCAGCAATGTGCACAGCATAGCAGATTTAAATGTTTCTGGATTGTTGAGAAGTCTAGAACCCATCCAGAACACCCTTCTTGTATTGAAATGAGTAAGGAACTTGGTGTTTTACGCCCAGTCAACCATTGCGGTTATTATATCAGAGCGAAGTGTTGAAATGAGTATTGTTAATATCCTCAGTATAAGTATCACTAAATTGGTGATATAGCTTAAACCTGGATCACAATCTGACTTACAAATTTATTTGTACTTAAAATGTAGGATTGTTGTTGCTGCTGCTGCTGCTGCTGCTGCTCTGTGATACTACAGTGTAGCATGACAGAAACATGCATTATGGTACGGAATTCAGTATGTGACTTGCAGCATTGTTGTTCTTTATGCCGTATTATTATCAGAAAAAAAGAGAGTAGTTTTTAAATAATGTATTGAGTATAATTATAAATGATATGAAAATTGCAATCTTCCAGTTGTCCTCCGCTTTAGTGTACTGTGATTCACCACTTATTGCTATGATCACAGACTCAGGTATACATGAACAGAGAAACAGAAAACCAAGGTGTGTGCATGTTTTTAGACAGTGTGTTTTCCTTTCCAGACCTGCAAGGGAGCAAATTTACAAGGGGAGCACAAGTGTCGATTCTGGATTTCAAGAACCGATTGGTGAGTCGTGTTCTTACTCTCTTGTATGGTGTGTGTGTGTGTGTGTGTGTGTGTGTGTGTGTGTGTGTGTGTGTGTGTGTGTGTGTGTGTGTGTGTGCGCGCGCGCGCGTTCGTGTGTGAATGCATGCATGCGTGCGTGCGTGAGTTTTCATCTCGTTATAATACCGTACTTGTGGAACAAGTTCCCTTGTTATTGTCTTAATCAAATGACCTGTAAGACTGTGCTGAAAAGATGCGCAACATCGGAGCCGTTTGTCCCCAAAATGTACAGGTAATGGACATGACGAGATAGCCGCGTGTCACGCTTCATGGGCAAAGCTTACGCCCTAAACAATGCGTAATGTTCAACAGTAGTATCTCTCCTAACAGGTTAGTGCTCGGTGTCTATTTTTAGCATTTACCCGAAGAAGGCAGACGTTTTACGCAGGCAGGAATGTAAATCCTATGAACTCGGGTACTGGTCTTTTCATGTGTGTTGACGAAGTTGCTTGCCAGGCAGCGTTTGACCTTTTCAGTAGTCTATTCCTGTAGTGGAATGGCCATGTTTGTCGGGACCTCGTCCTGCTGGCATTGTAAGGCCAAAATGAGGTCACGGGACACTGAGATAGTTAGTTCTTGGATTTTAACGTTACATAGGGTCACCTGAGGCCGAACTGGGTGCTGAAATAGGGGAAACATGGGCAAAACTCGATACGTGTATATTGTATTCATACACTAATGCAAAGAAGTAGAATTCAAACTGACGGTTGAGGGACAGATGCACGAGGGACTGTGGGATGTGAGACAGTTCAGCGAGACGCCAGATTGTTAGACTAGAAAACGTGACCTCGGTGGCTTTGATCTGTCTTGCATAACATGCGTGCCAGGTGGTATTTGTTTTTGGTGATTCGTGCCGCTTTGACTGCGTCCCTTGTTACAGCTGTTGCATCAAGTGAGCAACATGTGCACGATTATACTTCTTTTGGTAGTTCTGTTGTATGTGGAGCTGCAATACGTACATGACGAGTATTTCGTGTTTGTCGAGCTTATTTTGTAGTTACTGACGACTTGAAAATAGTGATGATGGTCGAGAGCAAAACTGAACGTAACTGTCCATACGGTGCTCTGCTGTCCATACGGTGCCTGCTGTCCATACGTTGCGTTCCTCCTGAAGTCGGTGTAAATATCAATAGTCAGCGAAAACTTTAATGAAACGATTGATGCCATTGAGAGAGAGATGGGGTGACTGGTTTTTAACGCCCAGTCAACCTTGATGATGATATTATCAGGGAGAAGAGAGAGAGATGGATGCAAATTGTTTTTTGAACGCCCGCTCAACCGTGACGTTTATATGAGGGCGGAGAGAGAGAGGGAGAGACAGACAGACAGACAGACAGACAGAGTAAGTGAGTTTCTCTTAACACCATTCTAGTTTGTTGTCAGACTGTCAGCTGAAACCGTCAGCTTTGTTGAACACAGACGGATGTCATGGGTTTTTAAATGTCATTTTCTACTTCTTCTATTTCTTTTCAAATCCCAGAACAACATGGTTTAGTGAGTGAGAAATTTATGGGGTATTATTTTCTGTCTGGCGGTTTCGGTTTTATTCTCCCGCAAGCGCAGCTATATATAGACAGTAGGTAGTTCATACTAAGCCTCTTTTTTCCCTCCCTTTCTTTCTCAAAACGATGTCGTGCAAAACGCACGAGCGACGGCTTTGAATGAACTATTCTGGGCATCAATAATATTTGCACTGGCCCCTCTTTGTAGTGAGGCTGGCCAGCCGGCGTTTGTTTGACATGTGAGGAAACTGGGGAAACGGCCACCATAGCGGCGAGGGGTCGCTTCCTCTTCAACCCTTGTCCATGTGTAATCAGGATCACCCGTTGTTGTGCGGCGATTGAAGCAGTCACTGACTGCTTTATCCTTTTACGCTCTTTGAATCTCTCTCTCTCTCTCCTCTCTCTCTCTCTCTCTCTCTCTCTCTCTCTCTCTCTCTCTCTCTCTCTCTCTCTTCCCCCATTCCCGGTCTCTCTCTCTCTCTCTCTCTCTCTCTCTCTCTCTCTCTCTCTCTCTCTCTCTCTCTCTCTCTCTCTCTCTCTCTCTCTCTCTCCCCCCCCCCCCCCTTCCCCTGTCTGTCTCTCTCAGTCCCTGTCTGCTGTCTACTGTCTCTCCCCGCTTCGATTCTGAAGTCAATATTTTCGAGTATCCAGCTAACCTGTGTGTGTCACTCTCTGTGTGTGGGTGTGTTGTGTGGGTGATGCATGCGCGAGTGTGTGTATGTCACAGAAAAAGAACACGACGGCTTCCAGGTATGAAGAGTTTTAAATGTAATGCCACTTGTTAGTATGTGTGTAAAGTATGATTTTTTTATATTTTATATGTCATTGTATATGTTACTCTGTGTGTGTGTGTGTGTGTGTGTGTGTGTGTGTGTGTGTGTGTGTGTGTGTGTGAAGGGGGATTTGAAGAGGTGTGAAAGAGAGAACATTGTGTGTGTGTGTGTGTGTGTGTGTGTGTGTGTGTGTGTGTGAGTGTGTGTGTGTGTGT
>CAUZXP010000516.1:28537-39058 GCA_963584105.1 Alviniconcha strummeri | reverse complement strand
ATATGGGGTCATGCTGAATTTGGGTTTTGTTGTTGTTTTCTCTTTACAGGTGTATTTTATTGCTCTTGATCAACCTTTTGAGGTCATGTGGGATACTGTAAACAGCGTATGGTGATTATTTAGTACGAATATATTACTTTTTGTTTTGTAGATGTCAGCATTTCGTCTTCTGTTGCTTTGGCCTAAACTGATCAAAGAAGGAAAAATTTTTGTTTTTCCTTTCGGTCGCTATTCTCGGAATACAATTAGTGTGGAACAAAAAGGCGGTAGTAGACTTAAGTGTATAAACTGCGGCTGTCGTCTCATTATATCCATTGCTATAGGGTGTTGATAGTCCAGTCTTATTTTTGTATGTGACATGTCCCAAATTGGGGTCCTCAGTGACTATAAGTAAGCTGAATTCGTCTGCCCGTCTCCGTAAAGTGAGCCGTGTGCCGTTTGCAGTTTCGTCACCTTTGAGGAGTCACACCAGTCACTCAAGTCACCTTTCCCATTCTGTATTACAGTATCATTTTCCAGAGACGAGAAACGCAATTGCGGGTGAAAATACTTCGTTCAAGACACGCAACTTTGTCGCTTGCGTGACGTCAGTAGACGCGTCCTACACCGGTGGAAGGTCAATGGGTCATGCCCTCTCTCTCTCTCTCTTTCTCTCTCTCTCATGCGCGTCGCCAATCCAGGTCGCCCATTTATATTCACTGGTGTGTGTGTTCTATAGATGTGAGTTGACGTCATAAAAGTTGGTATGGGGCCGGGGAAGACTTCTGTCGGTTTGGCGACAAAGTGGGTCAAGTTGTCGGTGTAGTAGGCAGATTGCCTCTGTTTCAGCCATTGATTTTAAAATCATGCGTGCTTTTACGAACTCGTTTGACTCATGGAATATGTCCTGATACACCTTGCCGCAGTTTGTCCCATGTTTTACACCGTAACGCCATCTGTCCCACTAGATACACCTTGCTGTTTTGTCTATTTATACACCCACCATAACACATTGCTGCTGTTTTGTTCCACTTTGCCGCTATTTGCCCCACCTGCTACATCTTGCCGCTGTTTGTCCTGGCCTTGTACACCTTGCCGCTTTTTTCCCCTGGCCTTCTACACTTGCAGCTATTTTCCTGATTTTTACACCTTGCCGCTGTTTGTCCTGGCTTTGTATACCTTTCCGCTTTTTTTTTCTTTTCTTCTCCTGTCCTACACTTGCTGCTTTTTTCTTTTTTCTTTCTTTCTTTTTCTCTGGCTTTTTACACCTTGTCACTGTTTTTCCTGGCCTTTTACACCTGTCGCTGTTTGTCCTGGTCTTTTACACGTCGTCACTGTTTGTCCTGGTCTTTTACACCTCGTCGCTGTTAGTGCTAGTCCTTTTATACCTGCCGCTGTTTTTTCTGGCCTTTTACACCTGCCGTTGTTTGTCCTGGCCTTTTACACCTTGCCGTTGTTTGTCCTGGTCTTTTACACCTTGCCGTTGTTTGTCCTGGTCTTTACACCTTGCCATTGTTTGTCCTGGTCTTTTACACCTGCCGTTGTTTGTCCTGGTCTTTTACACCTTGCCGTTGTTTGTCCTGGTCTTTTACACCTTGCCATTGTTTGTCCTGGTCTTGTACACCATGCCGTTGTTTGTCCTGGTCTTTACACCTTGCCATTGTTTGTCCTGGTCTTTTACACCTTGCCGTTGTTTGTCTTGACCTTTTACACCCTGTCGCTATTTGTCCTTGTCCACCTTGTCGCTATTTGTCCTTTTACACTTTGCTGCCGTTTTCCCAGGCCTGTTGCATTTGTCGCTGTTTGCCCCACCTTTTTACACTTTGCTGCTGTTTGTCCCACCTTTTACACTTGCCGCTGTTTGTCCCACCTTTTACATTTGTCGCTGTTTGTTCCACTTTTTACACCCTGCTTTTGTTTGTTCCACTTTTACACTTGCCGCTGTTTGTCCCACCTTTTACACCTTGCCGCTATTTGTCCCACCGTCTGCATCTAACCACTTTTTGTCCCACCATTTACTCGTTTCCGCGGCGTGTCCCACTTAAGACAGCTTGCCGCTGTTTATCCCAGTTGAAACACCTTGCTGCTGTTTGCTTCGCTTGATACACTTTGCCGCTGATTGACCCACTTAATATATCTTTTTGCTGTTTGTTTTACTTGACACACCTTGCCACTGTTTGTCCCACTTCATACACCTTACTGCCATTTGTCTCACTTGATACGTTTTGCTGTTCCCCCCACCTGATTCACCTTGCCACTGTTTTTCCCGCTTGATACGCATTGGTGCTGTTTGTCTCATTTGATCTTGCTGCAGTTTGTTTCTCTTTTAATACTTTTTGCCTCTGTTTGTCTCTTTTGATTCACCTTGCCGCGCGGTTTCCATCTTGATACATCTTATTGCTGTTTGTCTCGCTTGATAGTTAAACCTTGCAGCTGTTTGTCTCATTTGTACATTTTGCCGCTGTTCTGTCTTCCACATGCTGCTGTTTGTCCCGCTTCAAGCACCTGTCTTTTTTCCCTCTCTCTCGCTATGTGTGTGTGTGTGTGTGTGTGTGTGTGTGTGTGTGTGTGTGTGTGTGTGTGTGTGTGTGTGTGTGTGTCTCATGCAGCCTGAGTTGCCTCATGCCGCTCCGGTTCCACGCCGGGAACAGTAGCCTACTTCTACACTGAAGTGGGTTTATGGGGACACTTAACCCAGCGTCGTTTGTACGGTTCATGCGGCCAATTTTCACACACACACACACACACACACACACACACACACACACACACACACACACACACACAAACACACATACACACACGCACACGCGCGCTATTCAGTTTAGTGGTGTGTGTGCGCGCGCGTCTATGTGTGTGCTGTCAGGAGTTGCACTGATACTGAATAATTGTTTCCGTCATCCTACGCAGAACGCAGAACACTAACAACAACAACAAAAGTGGAATAAATGCAACAGAAGCGTAGGCTATGGCAGAGCTCCAACTCAAAAGAGTACTCGCGACCTAGATCGAGAAGTGTGTTTGGCTTCTGTCCTTCACAATCATTTCATTCTGCCTCAGCCGCCATGAACGCGAAAATATTTTTTTCTCGGCTTTGGATTGCGTTGGAATATCGCACGCACTCGCACGCACGCACACACACACACACACACACACACACACACACACACACACACACACACACACACACACACCAAAACCAAAACAAAAAACACCATCTGACGTATCACACGATGGTTAGCTCAAATTAACAAATTCAGCGGATGGCTGAAAGCTACTGGTCTGAAAAAAGAAAGAAACGAAAGATCTCATTAAAATCTATGTTTAGATCAGTAGCTGAAAGCCCATCAGTTAAATTGTTACGCCACTCAGCACGTTCACTGAACAGCGGCTACCTGACAAATCGCACGTGGCTGTTGTAACGCGGCCAGATTGTAGTGTTTGAAAGGATCGCTGCAAAAGCGTGTACCGCAACGCAGAGCTGCACCAAACGTGGTTTTGTTGCTAAAGTGCGAAGTTAGTTGAATGGTCACCGCGCCCAGTCAGCCGTGTAGGCTACGTATATTATGTGGCTGAAAGGTGTCAGCAAGTAAATAACTTCGTGTTTTACGAAGAGTGCAAACCTCACGCAGAGGTTTGCGCTTACTAATGGAACTCCGAGCCATTTTTTTTGTCAAAGCTTATTCAGTCAGATGACTCCTGACCGAATTACACAATAGTGGAAGCTCGTTTTCTGAGACAGTCTGCGGTGAATTATCAGATACCATTTTTATTAGCCTTGATCTTAGCCTCCTTGCTGTGGGGTACAGTGAATGCAGAAGTTTGGGTCACCTTCACGACAGAGAATAACGCGAGAACCTTAGATAGCTCTAAAGGAGGGAGGAAGGGGGGGGGGGGGGGGGCAGGTTCAGCATCCGCGGTCTCCCACCACTGGGAGAAGACAAAAGTGCATAGTTATGAGCAAAGTTGTTTTGTCAGAATCAGCAAAGTCCTGATCCAGGGAGGCTGAATCTAATCTAATCCGGGATCAGGCTAAAGTGAACGAGCCGAAAATACGATAGGGTCTAGCGGGGCCTACTGACAGACAGACAAGGCACTTGAGCCGCGAGGCAACCCACTCAAGCCCCGTCAGTCCCAGCCGCTGTCACCACCAGTGGCGTTCTCTTTCCCCCACAGTCGGCTGGCTTCCAGCGCCGTGCTGTAGGGATGGTGTCTATTTATACGCGGCGATCGATTTTCTGGCTTCGTGGCCTCCCCACGTTTCGCTGCTGATGCCGGGGCTGGTCACCGCCCTGGGATAGGTCAAGGGGCCAAAAATAGCTCGGCGTGCCAATAATAGCCAGGCAGCTGTCAGGGCTTTGTGCGCTGCTCGCTAGCTGCGGCGTGGGCTCTCTAAAAGCGCTTCGTTGCGCTGCGGGCTTGGTTGGCGCTGTGTGTGTGTGGAATGTGTGGGATGTTGGGTTGCACGTGCTCAGTGTGTGAGGCTGAGAGGGAGAGGGCGGTGGTGGTAGTGGTGATGGTGTGTGTGTGTGTGTGGTTGGCTGTTGATCTGTGAACTTACTATATTATAACTGTATTATATTAATATTATCATGTTAATTAAATGTTCTTTTGCCCTTTTACAAACACGGGCTCATTTTCCATACACACTCAGTCTACCTGATTTTTGATTGTTTATTTTGAGTCTAAAATGGAGTTTATTTTGATGAAAAGCAGGAAATGCATTGCTGTGTGTGTTTCCGATCAGTACGTCGTGGCTGTTGAAACTGTTTTGTTGGCGACTCCTGCCCCAATAGTGAAGATCTGTCGCTTCCGCACCTGTTGACTGGCTGTGCAAGGCGAGATTTAATGTCAGTGCTAAGAGAGGGAGAGAGAGAGGTATTAAACCAGTGAAGAAAGACGACAGTAGTGTGTGTGTGTGTGTGTGTGTGTGTGTGTGTGTGTGTGTGTGTGTGTGTTTAAAATAAAAGTATATAAAATCACATCTAACAACAATGAACAACCATGGAGCATTAGGCAAACACACCCAAATTAAAACTAAGAATCTCTCTCTCTCTCTCTCTCTCTCTCTCTCTCTCTCTCTCTCTCTCTCTCTCTCTCTCTCTGTTTATAGTATGGCAAGGACTGGCGGTTACATAGGTCCCAATGGACCTAACACTACTATCCTTGAGTATCAAAGTTTTCGAGTTCTCTCTCTCTCTCTCTCTCTCTCTCTCTCTCTCTCTCTCTCTCTCTCTCTCTCTCTCTCTCTCACGCACGCACGCACGCACGCACGCACGCACACCCAACACACACACACACACACACACACACACACACACACACACACACACACACACACACACACACGCTATATCAAGTTTAGCAATCTAAGTACAGAAGCACCGAAGACGCCAGCAGCGGACATGTGTTTCTGTGTGGTGAAAGAGACAAACACACTTCCTCAGGAAGTTAGTGAGCCTGTCCCTGATCAATACGGAGTTCCTAGTACAATCCAAAACACACAAAGGGTTAAAATGTGAACGCCTTATTTGTTCAGGATGACAAGTAGCTTCGGCAGAACCCCCTTTCACTGACGACAAATGGACAAACGGGCATTTTACATGGCTGTGATCAAAAATGTTATTGAACTTTAAACGTTGTCGCAACGATTACCGCTGAGATGTGCACTGTTTTGTTGTTGATTTTCGTGTGTGAAATAGCTATCCATGATCTCAACAAATGGCATATAGCGTTCATGTATTTGAGGTTTGTGTTTTTGTCTGTTTTGTTTGTTTAGGACGTTATCAGTCACTACCACAGCTGCAGATTTGGATCTGACAACTATTCTTTAAACATCTTGCGTTTAAAATTTGACATTAAAAAATATTTTGGTTTTATGTGATAGACTCGTGTAAACGAAAAACGTTCGAAAGCTGCCATGTTAAAATCACCTTTATCCGTCTCACTTTACAGTGGTTGGTTTGAGAATGAAGTTTATACCACCAGTAACACCATGGGGAACATTACCACCCAATTCATAAGTTTCCTGACTCATTGACACTGCATAAAGAATTGCCTCAAACAGTTGGTTGAGCGAGTCTTCCAGTTTTGTGAACGAAGCATCCGTGGAAATAGTCGAGCTAGAACGCGTGAAACAACTTTGTACAACACTACTAAACTTACTCAGCCAAGGCCAATAACTCTGTAGAATACCGCTAAACTCACTCAGACAAGGCCAACAACTCTGTAGAACACCGCTAAACTCACTCAGCCAAGGCCAGCAACTCTGTAGAACACCGCTAAACTCAATCAACCAAGGCCAACAACTCTGTAGAACACCGCTAAACTCACTCAGCCAAGGCCAGCAACTCTGTAGAACACCGCTAACTCACTCAGCCAAGGCCAACAACTCTGTAGAACATCGCTAAACTCACTCAGCCAAGGCCAACAGCTCTGTAGAACACCGCTAAACTCACTCAGCCAAGGCCAAACATGGCAGCGCCCTTGCATCGACACACAGTTCGTTAAAAAGTTCTGAATAACGGACAAGATCCAACAACAAGCCAGTCGCAGGTGTCGTAAAATGGGATAGTAAAACTGGCCCTTGTTACGGACAGTTAGACGGGCGAAATAAATGTGCTGAATACCGCAAAATACCGAAACAGAAGTTATAGACGCTGGCAACTTAAAGCATTAATTTTGGCGGTTCATTCACGGATCATTAGGATATTTATAGCTCAAAACACCCAAGAGTTTGTTTTCTGGGAGAAATCCAGAAATATAAACCATGTAGTATCGGGCAGTTTCTTGGATGGTAACCTAATCAGTTCCTGTCCAGGTTGTTAATGCTGTGAGCTAATTGTGTTTACGTTGCTGTGATAAGATGTAAACCGTAGGAGTGGGTGCTTCATCCGAGTTGCTGTCTGCAGTGAAGGAAATCGTCAATGAAATGTTTATGGCACAGGACTAACCGCTCCTTGGTTATCCGTGCACTTCAGGATATAGATGTATCTGTAGACGTTTCGTGTTAATTTTGGACAGCCGCGTCCATTCATCGTGTTTTGGTTCCAAGACTATTCAATTTTGTTGTGGTGTGAAGGCAGTAGTTCGTGTGTGTGTGTGTGTGTGTGTGTGTGTGAAGTGAGAGCACACGCGTGTGTGTGTAAGAAGGGGGAGCTAAAATCATTACATATCCCCCCCCCCCACCCCACCCCACCAACCCGCCCCACACCAACACCTCCCTATTAATTTTGGACAGCCCTGGATCATTGATCATAATTTTGTGTCCAAGGTTATTTGCTGTGATGGTTCACACACACACACACACACACACACACACACACACACACACACACACACACACACACACACACACACACACACACACACACACACACTCACTGACTCACTCAGACATACAAAGAGGGATAATGAAAACGTGCATATAAAGGGATAGCACTTTATCAAGATGCATCAGAGAGTAACGCATTCTTTTTGATGAGCTAGATCCAGCATGTGGCGTGCTTTTGCCTGTACAACTAGTGGGTAAACGATGAAGGCGACGATGCCACGTCATTGTGGGATCGGACGAAGACTCTGTGCTTAACGCTATTACCACCCGAGTAGCGACCGCATTCGTGTGGGCTTCGGAAGGAAACGTGTACTTGATCTGCGGAGAGTCACATTCAGATGACGCTTCACAGGTTTCTAGGAAAATGATGCTGATGATGGCGGCTATAGTGATGCATCACAGAGCGCAGGAATATGCACGCTACAGCTTAGCGTGCCAACTGCGCATTCGAAAATGCATTTTAAGTCGTGAACGCAACCGCGGTCTGTCGTTGTAGTCTGTGATTACCTCACATCAGAACTCAGGGGCTGTGTGAAAAATTCGAGGTGACCGTCCTGGGCTCCCCATCCTTAATAGTCCGTACGGTCTCTGTGGACGTCACCGCCACTGCAGACACGTACTTCCGAGCTGTCGGCAGGTGGCACAATGTGACAAAAAAGTGCAGCTGCACTTCGACCACAAACGCCAGCGATGCGAAGAAATCCGTGACGGCCGCAGAGTTGAAGGGCCATAGCCCTTTTTCGATTTACATACTTGTGCCTGAAAACGTGACATCTTTAAACTAAAAATTAAGTCGTCTTGACGTCAGTCGTGATGCAAGAAAAACAACATGTTTCGTCCAAATTGAGCTGACTCCGGATTTGCACCGAGGCCTGATCAAACGTGGCCACGGGAGAGCTTTGCGGTGAGCCAGCTCGTGCTTGCGTGTGCTTTCAATTTAGACATCACTAATCAGAGCTTTTGCCAAGGAAAGGTCTCGTGCGTGTGATATTCCCCCTTCTGTTTCCCAAGCCGCGAACCGATTTCACAGGCTATTTTGGTCGATTATTATTGGAAGACCCCAAAAAAACTTCACCGACGTGTCGTGCGACAAAATCAAAGGACCTAATCCTTAACATGCAAATAATAATAATGTTAAGTCGAAATATTGTTTAGACTACCACCCCACCCCACAGGCCGGGGGTAAAGGAGTAAATATTAATGGAGACATGCATAGCAAATAATAATAATGTTAAGTCGAAATATTGTTTAGACTACCACCCCACCCCACAGGCCGTGGGTAAAGGAGTAAATATTAATGGAGACATGCATAGCACCATGTCACTGACTGAACAGCCTCGCGGCGCTTTACAGAAAAACGAGCCTACAAACTATTAAAAAGAAAAAGAAGAAAGAACTCGTACTCGGATTCAGAATATCAGCTCGTTTTTGTTTTGTTTTTTGTTTTTGTTTTGTTCTTTGGTGTCTCATTCCTGCGCTATCGTCAGGACAAGTGGCCTCGCATAGTTCCCTAGGGTGATCCGTCCTGTGCCGTTTTCATCAGTAAAACGTTTTCTTTTGCAGTTCTTATAACGGTCCTTCATACATCCTCTTAAAATAAGACAATTATCGGAAGCGAAAGCGACGAAGGGGTGGCGGAAGTAGACTCAGCCTGGTGTTATTTTTACTTTGTCTTTGTCACACGCACGCACGTACACACGCACACCATTGTTTAATTATTTTGATTTGTGTGTCAGTGTGTTTGCTCGACGTTCTGTTGTGTGTTTGTGTGTGTTGGGGTGGGGGGTGGGGGGGGGGGACAAAAATAATTGTCTGCCAAAGTGAAAAGATTGGTTCGTTCTCACTTCTACCTTTCTGGGTGGATTGGGAATGGTGAAGTGCAGGCGTGTTTAGTTTTCACTCCATAGTATTGGATAAGTAACACGACATGCAGTCGTTTGTGTGGATATACCTTATTTCTTGTCTTTGTTTTTGTCCATGAACTTCAGTTGCAGTGATAACCGAGTCAGTTTGTGGAAATTTTGATTTAATTTATTTGCCGTTTTTACATTACTTTTTGTTGTTGTTTGAAACACGTAGTAGTTTGTGACCAATCGTTTTCCAACCAACAATTGTTGCAGACACAGTGAGTCCCGATGCTGCCATGGACATTAACAGCTATCCACAACTCAACAGAAAAGGTAAGAAGTTCGCACTTAGATACTCACACTCGTACGCACGTACACACACGCACGCACATACACACACATCTCTCTCAGTCTTTGTCTGTTTGTCTGTCTGTCTGTCTGTCACACACATACACACACACAAACACACACACCCACTCTCTCTCTCTCTCACACATGCATGCTCGCACACGCACACACACACACACACACACAAACACGAGTCAGCGTGCCGAATGTTGGACAGTGCCGCAGTTCCATTGAAGAAATGCTGAAATTTAATTTTCAAGAGCACGTGCAAGCTGGATTTTGATGGGGCGGTAGTTGGCTGTGAAGGTACACTTCTAGGAAATGTACCTGAAGCGTTATTTGCGTACTTAATAATGTACCATCACGATGCCCGTTTGATGAAAGAACTGAAGACGTTGAACAGACTCGATTATTCATGGTGCCGGGTTGTGTCTCTAAAGGCCCATGTCGTGTGGTACACTGTGGCCATGCGTATAACGCGAATATTGTCGTTATTTGCTTTGATTATGCACAAAGGTCAGTTTAAAAAAAAAAAAAAAAAGTAAAAGAAAAAAAATATACATATATATAACCTTTCATTTGCCCAGTGTGACATCTGAGGACATTAAGCATCAACTCATCATCATCATCACCAGTGGGGGGGAAAATTTTGACTTTTTCCACTTGATATGTCATCTTCATAGTTATTATGTTCGCAACTGTTGATTATTTAAAGATTTAAAAGAGCTCTAGAAGAGACTGTGTTTGTTTAATATATTAAACAAATATAGTCTCCTCTAGTGCTCTTTAATATGTACATATACAGAGAGAGAGAGAGAGAGAGAGAGAGAGAGAGAGAGAGAGAGAGAGAGAGAGAGAGATGCAAATTGTTGTTTATAGATTCTTGCCCCGTGTAGTTTGAAGAAGAAAAAAAGAGAGAAGTCACACACAGTGTGCTTTGAATGACTGTGTGTATTGAAGGGAGATAAAAATAAATAGAAAAAAATATTGTTTTTGTTCAAGTTTTACATTTTC
>CAUZXP010000516.1:15000-28337 GCA_963584105.1 Alviniconcha strummeri | reverse complement strand
GGAAGGATTAAAACTGCTCAGCAGAAGTGTAGTCTTCAATCGCTCCTTGCTGAAGGTACCATATTCTTGCAAGATATCGTGATACAGGATAAATAGCAACAATTCAGAAGCACAGTCTTGTTTTACAGTCTCTTCATTTTGAAACGACAACAGACTCGCACGCACGCACAGACAGATTATATATATATATTCATGATCCAAACACTTAAAAGGTTAAAAAGAACGCTGTTGATTATGGCAGAACACAACATGCAAAGTTTCGGGGTAAGCCCCTTTTTGAAGCTACAAAACAACACTTAAACAACAGTTAAAGAGTGAAAAATAGAAGAAGAAAAAAAAAGAAGAAGAAGTTGAGCTGTTTTGTTATATGTTGTTTTCATGCTTTATGTTGTGATGTATTCATGATCCCATCAGTACCAGTAGTAAATGATAATAATCATAACCTGCGCGCAACTGCCAGAATTTTGAGGGACACTGTATACCCGTGTACAGGCAGGAAGAGTTTCGCACGCAAGGTCTCACCAGGGTCTGGATGGGGAGCCTTTAGGGTTCGGTTGCAGAGGAACACAAACCGCGAGAAACGACTGTGTGAGATGGTCGTAAAATACGGCTGGATTTTGAGCTCAGTGAAACAACACCAGTTGATGATGCAGCAATGTTAACAGCCGTAACACACGGATAGTTGAATGTGGTGATAAGTAGTAAGTAAACATGGTGTTTGACGTCCACGGAAACCATAAGGCTTACTAGGGTCGGGGAGAAGGGGAGCAAGGGGGATATTATGTACCTATCGCTACATTGTCGCCACATGTATGACTCCTGCATTAAGATGGGCAGCATTGAGAGCCATTTTAATGTTTCGTTAAATGTCAGGAACAAAGTCACAAGACAGTGTCAACGGACCACAACTTTTGAGGAGAAAGGAGAGCCGAAGGGGACTCGAACCGAGGTCCCTCTGAGTGTGGCGGAAAGCATCGATGTGTTTTATTGGCTAAGCCTGCCGGACGTCAGTGCCGGCAAGAAACCCACTTTGCACTAGGTATTGGTCATCTGGCAGTTTATGTCCGCATTACCTCATTCGCTTTCACGCCGAACCAGTTAGTTAAGTTAATCAAGTTTGGCTGGTTGGTTAGTCAGGGAGTAATTTGTTATAACTCGCTTCACAGTCTCTTGTTTATTTTTTCATTCGGTCGTTAATCTGGTTAGTCACATTTTAATGTTGGGCGTGAAACACCATGTTACTTACTTACATTTTAAGGTTTTACCCTGTCCATTCTTTCAGTCAGTCCGTCGACGTGGTTTTGTTTGTTCAGATTTTCTTGTTCTTTTCATGTGTTACATTTTAGAAAAAACAGTTGTGGACTGTTCGAAAACTTTAGAAATCGAGTTGTTGCATTTCAGCGTGAAGCTAACGTCTGTCACAGGTGGGTACCTCACGGAACCTTCAGTACCATATTCCTACGTGAGGAATCCTTGTGTGTTTTAGTTTTTCTTTCTTCTCCTCCCCCCCCCCCCCCCCCCCCTGCTCCAAATAGAAACACCGCGGGGCTTCCTTGTCGTGTTCGCCAAGGGATTATGTTTCACAAGATGATTATATACCGTTAAAAATAGTCCTCCGAAGGAGCCGAGGTAAAAATAACCACCGTAAAGAAGTGTGCAAGGGTTGGCAGCAGCAAAATAACACCTATAGCCCGCCTCACCCGAGAAGCCTGTTTACCCTACACGAGTAGGTTTCGCTGCGTGGCTTAGCTCCAGCATTTAGCCGTATAGTACTTCGCCCCCAGTCCCCCCTTCCCCCGTTCCACAACTGAAGTCCTAGATTGGCTCTTCTAAATCGGGAAGTGTTTACAGGGGGGGCTTAGAGCAAAGGTGAAGACCTTGAATTTCTTATACAGATATAATTACACGCGTGTGAATGGCCCCGAGCGCCGGTGACTTTATTGCTTTGCGATTTATGGATTTGTTATGTCCAGGATCGTCATGATTTAATTTTGTTTTTTCTCTTTGGAAGTCAGGCCGGGTAGTAAGTTGAGAATGTGTGGTTGTAAATTTTGCTTCGCGGAATCGTGGCAAGCTTTCGTTGTGGGGGAAAACGGATAGGGGCGGACGAAAGAAAGGGGTGTAGGGGTGGGACAGATGGAGGGAGAGAGGGGAAGGATTTTTTAACAGTTCGTACCACTTCAGTGACCTTGACCTTTTTCAAAGTTACGGCGTCGTCGGTTGAAGCGCAAGGACTAAATCTCGCATATGGGTGATATGGTTCAGTCTTTTTCTTTTTTGCCATTATATCTTTAGATAGCAAGTAATTCAAAGCAGTTGACATATTTTGTGCCGTAACAAAAACTTACGATTTTGACTTTTTAGTTATTTTGAATACCGTGACCTTGTTTCAAAGGCACAGGGGCACTAGAAAAGGCAAAGCTCTTTTTAAATCAAATGGGAGTTTTTTTAGTGTAAGACCACTCCAAAACCTGACAAAGGCTTGCTTTATGACAGATTTCCGTTTCAGTGACCTTGATCAGATTGAAACTTTTAAGGTCATCCCAGCATAAAAAATATCAAATTTAAAAGAGAAAAACAAAAAAACATGTGTATCTCAAAATGTTTTGTGCGATAAGACATTTGGTGACTGTAGTGAATAGTCAAGGGATTCCTGACTTGGCAAATAATAACCGTTGAATTTTGCTCATACACTGTTCAACTTAAACGAAAGAGTTCGAGTTTTGCACGGTGGTAATCTCGGCTCATAACATGCATTTGTAGCCATGGCTCATTTTTAAAGCCGCAGGAAGATCTGAGGTTAAGCGATAAGTACCCCCCCACCCCCACCCCCACACACACTCAAACACCTCCCCCCCGGCCCGCCCCTGTTTTCAGTGTCTTTTACTTTTAAAAAGCGTTTTCGTGCTTGGTTTTATCTGTTGGTTGTGTGAAAAAGAGGGTACGGTGGCTGTGCAGTTTTCCACCCAGACAGATTGCTTTTGATTGTACACTGTGTGTGAGAGTGACTGTGAGTGATTGCGCCCAGTTTCTCACCCTGTGGTGTCGCTTTCAGTTCCTGACCGTGTGCAGTGATTGTGTGCAGTTTTCCACGCTTTCACTTTGCTTTTCAATCGATATAAAGTAATTACAGCGCAGTTATTTGTGTACAGTTTTCCATCTTTGTGTTTCGTTGTACAGAGGTTTCCACCATGTCATATGTTACTTTGGTTTGTATGTGAATAAATATAGCACAGTCATTTGTATAGGTTTCCACCCTATCGCATTGATTTTGATTTTCACATCAAATTAGTTCAGCAGTTGTTCTCGTGCATAGCTTGCACCATGTTGTACAACTTTCAGTTGTGTTTAAATAGTAAATGTACACGATTTTTCACCTTATTATGTTACTTGATCGTAACCGTATTTTCATCACGGTTTCTCGCGTGTGACAAGAATATAATTATTTTCATTGTCTTTTTTTTTTTTTTTTTTTTTTTTAAACGATTGGCATCACGTAGATCGGCGGTTTGGCTTTTTTCGTGGATATTATTCCGACTGAAACTACTATTAAACTGACACTAACTTTTGGGTCACTGAAGTCATTGTTTGCAGTGCAATGCACAAAGCGAAGTTGCTTGGGCGAGTTCGGAATAACAGGGATAGTGTGTGTTTGTGGGGCGGGGGGGGGGGGAGGGGGGGGGGGAGGTATTTTTGTGTGACTGCCATTGTTTTCCTTTCTCTGTTGTCGTTACAAGCATGTACCGTCTTTGTTGTATCGGTGTTCAGCTCATTTACAGCGAGGTTAACCTTTTTGTGTGTGTGTTTGGCCGTGTTACCCCACCCCTCTCCCCGGCAGATAAATTGAAAACAACATGCGCGTAGTAGCATATGCCTACACATACACGCTTATTTGCACACACACACACACACACACACACACACACACACACACACACACACACACACACACACACACACACACACACACACACACACACACACGTAATATTTCAGGACGTTTAAATTCATCATTTTGTGTAGTATCATTATATTACCACCAGTGAAGTATTTGTGCGTGCGCGTGCTTGTGTATATATAATATATAGCGTGTGTTTGGGAGGGGTCTATATTTATTCACACATGCTACATCAACAATATCAACATTAACGACAATAACAACGTGCGCGTGCATGCCGAACGTTTTTTTTTATCTCCTGTTGTAAAAGCAGCTTTCAGGATCTCAGAACTGTTTGGGTCTAATAATATGTTCTCGCTCATTTTGCATGTTACGCAGGTGGGAGAACATTAATGTTGTGGCTAATATAGATTGTCCACTTTTTCAATGAATCGCGATATGTGCGTCATTGTAACTATGTGATAATCTGTTTTCACGCTTCAGTTGTTGAAGTCCGCTGTTGCTTAGATACAGTGACGTCTTTGTTTCTCTTTACCGTTTATTTTTGCTCTATGACTTTGTTACGGTTAATCTTATCCTTTGTGAATTTGACCCTGTACAGCTTACCCATTGTGGTTTTTGACGCCAGTCTCTTTACCCTTTGCAGCGCGTTGCAGTTCACCAACCCTCTGTGACTTTCATCGTCCACGTGACCTTTTGCCACCCTTTGTGACGTATTACCATTTACCTTACCCTTTGTGACGTGTCATCGTTCACTTACCCTTTGTGACGTGTTACCATTTACCTTACCATTTGAGACGCATTACCGTTCACCTTACCCTTTCTGATGCGTTACCATTTACCTCACCTTTGTGACGTATCACCGTTCACCTTACCCTTTGTGATGTGTTACCATTTACCTTACCATTTGGGACGTCTCGTCTTTTACGTTATCATTTGGGACGTGTCACCGTTCATCTTACCTTTTGTTACATGTCACCGTTCAGCTTACCCTTTGTAGCATGATACCGTTCTCGACTTACCCTTTGTGACGTGTCACCGTTCACCATACCGTTCTTGACATGCCACCGTTCACTTTACCCATTGTGGCATGACACCATTCTCGACGCCTTTCCCTTTGTGACGTGTCACCGTTCACCTGACGTGTCACCGTTCACATCGCCCTTTGTGGCATGTGACCGTTTACCTGAACGTTTGTGACGTGTCGCCGTTTACCAGGTCCGCAGTAGGCTCGTGCCTTTTCATTGTTTAGAATGAAGGGCGGTGTCGATTATGCGGAAATGTATAAAATGAACAGCACTGTTGCCAGTATATATATATATCTCTTCACTTTCGGTCCATGGAGGTATTTGGGATGGGTGAACAGTTGTCTGAGCAACACTGCCGCGCGGACCAAAGAGCACTGCGAAGAACACTTTGCTTGCACCCAACCGCCTCTCAGCTGCCTGTGCATTTGCTTTTAAACTGAAGTTTGATTGCTTTTCAGAGTGTTTGGGTTGTTATGTTCGGTGCACAGGCGCTTGACGTCCCGCCGTATTTTCGTATCATCTGGGGCTCTTCACTGCACTAATGCAGAGTTCCATATGCAACGAGAACAACAACAACAAAAGCACTGTCTCTGTCCAGTAGCTGTGGTAAGGCCGGAAAGAGGAGAGAAAAAAAAAGGTGAAGTGTTTGCGGTTGGTGACGAAGTGAGAAGACGACTGTGTGACACGTAGTCTTGTGGCCTTGCTTTTTCCAGTACCTGCAGCACCGGAGACGCCTCCAGCAAGAGCATGAGAAACAGCTGCAGGAGCATATCCAGGTACTGACTTACTCACCCTAATTCTCACTCCACCCCTCCCCTCTTCTTCCCTTACCTTTTCACCCTCTTGCACTCACCTTTATCTGAACTCACCCTCACACTGCTTTGCCTTGCCTTACCTTAATTACTTACTTGTAGTTACCCCCTTTAGTGTGCCCACGTTTCTTACCTTCATTGCCTAATTACCATGCCATAGCCTTTCGTGCTTATATCCTCCCCATTTTTCTGAAGTGTCTGATTATCATACCCACAGTTAACCCTCTCTACCCTACCAGATGGTCAGCCTTGCTCAACCCCAGCCGTACAGCTGACCGAACCTGCCCTGCTGTGTACCATTGCCCACGTCCACCCTGCCCTGCCCTACCATATCTACTTGACCTTACCCCGTGTTCTCGTTCGCCCCGCCCAGCCATGTTTACCATACAGTACGGTTTTCTTGACCCTGCTCAACCCTACCCGACCTAGTCATTTAAAATTTTTTTTGTTTACCCTGTTCTGCTCTACAACTTCCTTTACCCTACCTTCCCTGTCCTGCAGTGCCCTTTAGCCTGTGCTGCCATACTGTGGCCTTTGTTCTACTTTGCTCTGCCCTGCCTGATGTAGTCTTTCATTGTTCACGTTATCCTACTCTACAGTTTCCGTTACCCTGCCTTGCCGTTCCCTTCCCTGCCCTGCAGTCTCATTTACCCATCCTGCCATACCGTGTCCTTTGTTCTACCTTGCCTTACCCAATCCATCCGTGCCGTCTCGTTTACTCATCCTGCCATGCAGTGTCCTTTGTCCTACCTTGCCTTACCCTGCCCAACCCTATCGTCTCCTTTACCCTATTCTGCCATACGATATCCTTTGTTCTGCCTTGCCTTAATTACCCTGCCCAATCCTACCGCCTCCTTTACCAGGCCATACTCACTCTGATTCTGACGTGGCCCAGCCTTGTCCGTTGGACACCCAGATTTGACCTCATCTCGTGACACGTTTCCCTGGGTTCATTCACTCACTCAGTTTGTGGTTAAAGTTGTCTGTGTGTTCGTGTGTTTCTGGGGCCTTTGATTTGTCGGCGTGGTGATGGGTTCCGTGCCGTCGCATTGGTCTTTGAATAATGCCTTTGTTTTGTTTGTTCTTCCTGTAGAAAATCTCCTCGATCATCACCAAGAACAGCCGATCTGTAATAACTGACGATCTCGTTTTGCACAGACACTTTGTGTGGCCGAGTGCAGGCGAAACTTAGGGTCTAGGAGGCTGTTTCTGATCTTCAGTTTGGGGATGAGAGTTCATGTCGCTCTTCGTATCAGCTGCACTAGAGTTATCGTGGACTGGAGATGTTGTCATAGGTGTGTGTGTGTGTGTGTGTGTGTGTGTGTGTGTGTGTGTGTGTGTGTGTGTGTGTGTGTGCTCCGCCCATGACCTCGTTTGCTTGCTGGTAATTGCTATGTTTATGAACTTAGTCGAACTTTTTTTCGCTCTGAAGTTTGTGACTCATCGATAGGATCTGATGATCTTCTCCCCCCACCTGATCATGATAATCATGTTCTGCTGCCCTCAGATAATGAAATTGTGCTTTAAAAAAACGGGGAGGGATGCATTTATTAAACCAGCATTTCTTTACTGACAGCTATTACGTTCCGTGTAGACACCACCAAAGATCTGCAGTGGTACAGCTTTCTCCAATAGCTGCCTCCCGAAATATCTACTTTGCGATTCGATCGATGTGTCTTAGCTATTCTGTCAACGCTGTAGTCTTGCAACTACTAAAGTGCACGTTAAGGACATAATCATTCTGAGAATTTCAACACTTTCAGTGACATCTACAGCCTACTCAATCGAATTGACTGATGTACTTCTGCAAGAATGCTTCAGTATATTTCTGCAGCCATAGATTTGGGATGGCCGGTTCTTTTGAAGCAGGTGGATTGAGAGTACCAATGCTTTCAGTGACAGCGACAGAAAAAGGACGTTTAACCAGTTTTGTGATCTGCATCAGCAATTTTGAGGGGGGAAAAGCTTCATGGTTATCATATATTTCTAGGCGACTGTTGGTTTTCGTTAAACATGCGATGGCCACGTGTTTACTTTAAAAGTATGCTGCATTTGTCAGAGCGATACGGGAAGAACGGACAATTTCAGTGACACATTGGAAGACAAAGGATAACTTTATGATCACCATTTATAAGAATACTTTATGATCATCACATGTTTCTGCAACCAGTTCGTTTTCACTAAACTTGCGACGACCCTTTCTATGCTTCAGCATGTGGCATCGTCTGTACGGAATATTAACCCATTAACTGGTGTCGGCTGACTAGGGATACATGGACTAACTTTGCGATCTATATTTAAAAGAATACTTCATGAGCATTACATTTTCGACAACTAGGTTTAATTTTTGTTTTGCTTTTGTTGTGCTACTAAACTTGAAGTGATCGCTTCTTTACGTTTTGGGGGTACACTTTGTCAGAAGGGTATGGGCAGAATGTCAGTGCTGCGTGCTCATCCCATTTCTGCAACCATTTTAGTACTGAACGTGGGTTGACCCGGGCTTTGCATGAGTATGCTGCATATGAAGGTTGTGGACTGATTGCCATCTCTTTCAGTGTTATCGGCAAAGGAGTACTCTGCCCAACTTTGCGATCGGCATTTAAAAAGAATGCTTCGTCATAGCGAAACAGTTGCTTCTCGTTTCCTTATAGGAAGGACGTCCACTGATGCCCATTGAAAAGCGCTGACCATCTGCCCGTTGGACGCCATTATCATGTCTTCTTAACAACAACAACAACAATAATAATAATAATGGGGTCTTAGAGTGCCCTTTCTCAAGTGAGCATTAGGTACGTACATTTCCTGATCAAGCTTCAAAACAACCTACGTCAAAACACAATATTAACATACACAAATTTGTCGTCAAACATCGCCCTCCTTACAAATACACACACACACACACGCACGCACGCACGCACGCACGCACGCACGCATGCACGCACGCACGCACGCACGCACACACATACACACACACATTTCCGTCTTCATAATTATCTTTTAAAGCATGTTTGCAAAATGATCATTTCGGTGAAACTCAATTCGTCGTCGAGACTGCTTTTGAAAGGAACTCCACCAGCAGGACATATTCTTAAACAGGAAGAGCGCTCGGGTAAATTACATGACGTCTGTCCCACCAGTGAGTAAAATTCAGCTGTACGCGTTCGACGTGAAGCGGACCTAACAGCTGTGCCGTGGCATTAATGGAGCCCTTACCCGGATGTATGTGTGTGTGTGTGTGTGCGCGCGCGCGCGCGCGCGAGCCGGGCGTGTTGAGGGTCGGGTGGGGGGCTGGCACCTGCTGAAAAGTAACAAAACAGTGAAGCAGTTTCAATCGCTTTCACAGTCATTTAGATTTACAGAGTTGGGAAGTGATCGTTCATCTGTCGCTTGCACCAGGAGCATGCATTCACTCCAGAACCAGACCCACTGTACCCCGAAAGAAACAGCTAAGAAACTGGACGAGGGTTGGTTTGCTGTCACCCCGACAGCACAGTCGACAGATGTCGATTGTAGGTGGGACTTGGTGGATTTGACGCCTTACTAAAGCAGCCATTGCTTGGTCATGACAGTCTTCAGACGATGATTCGCAGGTCGCAAATGAACAGGCCAGATATATATAGACGGTGATTCGCAGGTCGCAAATGAACAGGCCAGATATATTACAGAGGTAAACATGGGGAGGGCGGTGACCTCCTTCTTCTTAATTTATTTTAATTTTATTATTTTACATCTTTTATAGTTATTTTTAGTATGACCCAATTTGTGTGAGAATTTCAACCGCGCGCTTGTCGTGTGTCTATCTTTGTCACACAACCTTTAAATCGCGTTCATCAATAATGAGGAAACCCCAGGCTGTTCCGCAATGATTTCGTCAGTAATGATTTTTCGCATTTCTTTTCCTGTCGCCGTGTCGGATGAGGAATGTGCGTCATAAGTTTATTTCTAGATACATGATTTCTCTCCCACCCCGCCCCTAAACCCCGTACTTCCCGGGATGTAGTTCCAAGTTTGGTGGCAGTTCTATAAAAAGATGTCTTTGAGGTTTTCTTTCGTGTATTATTTCGCCGGGGAGATTGATTGAAGGCAGCTCCCCTAAAGCATTACAAAAGTGGGAAGATTTAGCTCTTCCATTGTTTTGATATCAAGCAAAAACAAGAGCGATTTTTCACTTGACAGATATAATTCAAAAAACAAAAAAACAAAAACAAAAAAAGAGTTATTTTTCACTTGACGGATATAAAGCAAAAACAAATGATTTTTTCACTTGACAGATATAAAACAAGAACAAGAATGATTTTAATCTCGGCAGATAAAAATCCAAACACAAGAGATTTTACTTCCCGCCACTGACACCACCCCCCCTTCCCCCCGGCCGCCCTCCTAAGTAAGACTTTAAGCTCGTTATAATCGTATCACAAATACTGAGAAGTATGTTGAGCTCGGTTGCTCCTGTGCTTTTATTCGTCTTGTCGTCCTTCTGGAGACGCTTCTTCCTGTGCTTATATAGTAAAGAGACCTTTTGAAAGCTATTAGTTGCTGGTTTAAAGGGAAACTGAAGCGAAGAAAGATGGCCTTGAAACGTTGAAGCTCTGCAAATATCTACCCCCCCCCCCCCCCCCCCCCCCCTTTTTCTCTCCGAATTTGAGCTTCTTAGAGCGCAGTCATGCTGTTCGCTTTTTACCGACGAAGACCAGAAAAAAGGTTGGCTCATGACGTGTTTGTCTTTTTTGCCACACATGCCGGCGTTGCTCATGACGTCACTGATACAGACTGCCGGGCACAAAATGGCGGCATTCACGGTCAATTTTCGTGGCTCCCAAACGTCGAATTTTGACAAACGGGACCCCCCAAAAATCGAGCGAAAGCTGCTGTGTGTCTGTTTTGTGATGATGATGCCCGTGCAGCGTCTTCGGTTCGGTTGTGTTGCTTGATGTCCTCGGATGTGGGTTGACATAATTATTAGGAACAAGCTGAGACCAACGCGTGAGCATGGTTCAATATTGCTTTACGTCCACGGAAACCATAAGACTCGTTAGGACGACAGCCCAGGACGGCCATCTCGACTCTCACACAGCTCCTGAACTATGACATCAGCGTCTTCGCTTCGTTTTCCCTTTAAGTGTACGCAGCTGTGCCTGCTGGGTAACGAGAATGCCCCAGTCAGTGTAGACCCGCCACGACAGAGGCCGAGAAATGACTTTACCGCAAACAAGACTTGGGGCTACTGTTAATATTAAGTTTGTCAGCTTGCCAAGAGTATGTTAGATCATCAGACAGGAACACATTTTCGCTTTCGGTCGGAATGTAACGGGAGATAGTTTTGTTTTATCCCCCCAGGATGAGCTTGATTTTCTGTAAAAATGGCATTAGATTGATGATGTTCCGTTTTTGTCACGATGAGTTTCCGTATTTGATTTGTAATTTAATTTGATGGTTTTATTTATATGTATCTATACACACTGTGTATACGTGTTGTGTGCGTGCGCGTGTGTGCATGTGTTTAAAGGATCCGTTTTGATGCATTTTAATTTGAAGGAAACTACCTTTGTTTCAGAGCGTAAATGTAATATGTGAAAAATGTTGCACAAGTAGATGATTTATTCAGATAAATATACACCTTAATTTTTTAATTTTTATATATATGATATATTCAGACAAATGTTTACTTGTTTTTGTTTTGTTTTTTATTTTAAGGATCTTACGGCGAAAATAAATAACTGAATGAAGGAAAATGTTTGCTTTGAAAATATAGCGCACATATTGTATCGCTTTCTAATTGGTTAGACCTCTACACCATCGTAATCAGTGAGTCGAACCAATCAGCTGCTTTCCAACGGACGGTCACATCTGTAGTTAATGTGAGCAAACGTTTGAAACATAGTAAGTGAACACACCCATCGCGAGCCTGCTACTACTAAACCATATAAAGAAGCATATACAAACAGATAAGTACGTAGGTTCACTGCGATCTCAAAATTACAAATCCTCCAAAAGCACAGGCAAACACATTAGCACGTAAACACACACATTGCGATCCTGTATCTTGGTGATCCATATGAAAGCATACACAAACACATCATTACGTAAGTACATTCATTGCGATCTTAAACTACTAAACCATGCCAAAACGTTCACATGGTTGGGCAAACACTGCGATCCTGTATAAAAGCATACACAAACATATCAGTGCGCAAAGCACATTTGCTGCGATCTTAAAGCTGCTAAATCCGACAAAAGCATAGACAAACACACTAACGCGGAATAACACACATTGCTCGTCCTCCAGGGTGAAAAACTGGTATCTGTCTGATCAGTTGAGGAACCAGAATCGCTTCTGCTGACACGTCCTTAGAGGATACTGGTCTCATCTGTCTGTCTGTCTGTCTGTCTGTCTCTGTCTCTCTCTCTCTCTCTCTCTCTCTCTCTCTCTCTCTCTCTCTCTCTCTCTCTCTCTCTCTCTCTCTCTCTTGTCCTTAGACGATACTGGTTCTCTTTCTCTGTCTGTCTGTTTCTCTCTCTCTCTCTCTCTCTCTCTCTCTCTCTCTCTCCATGTCCTTAGACGATACTGGTTCTCTTTCTCTGTTTGTCTGTGTCTGTCTGTCTCTCCCTCCTCTTTCCCCTCTCTCTCTGGACACGTGCTTAGAGGATACTGGTCCATCTCTCTCTCTCTCCCTCCCCCACCCCTCCCCCGTCGACAAGCCATAAGGGATTGAAGTCGATCCAGTTGTTGCTGCAGCGTTCCCCAGCTGAATACTTTGAGGGGCACCCGGTATAGGCAATTGTACTGTGACAAAATTAATGCATTCCACAGGGTGAGAGGATTGCGAGTGTGACCGTTTTCATTACCCCGCCAACTGTTCAGCCGTACGTCGTGTTTGGAGAGAGACTCCATTTTTTTTGTGGATTGTGGATGCTGTTACGCTACGGTACCATGGCTGATACGCAGCGCCTAACAATATTTTAAAGAAGGCTTGGTGTTCTTGCTGGTATCAGCGTGTTGGGACACAGCCTAAGCCAGGGCGGGAGTCGACGCAGTCAATCAAGATCAAGGCCAAAGTTGCAAAAGCCTGAAAACAGAAGAAAAGGTCTGGGGTCTGACAGGAAAACGAGCAAGTGTTGGGTGCGTGTTGGCGGCAGGAGGTTGTTGACCCCGTAGACTTACACTAAGTAAAAAAAAATATATATAAAAAGAAAAAAAGAGGAAAACGTAGTCACTCAAGATATGGCCCAAGGCGATGGATAATCATTAACTTTAAAGGAACTAGCTTTCTCAGATTCGTATCAGTAATGAACTCTTCGACTGCTTGGAAGGAAATAAAGGGTTATTAATTTTCTTGGGTTGTCATTATTTTTCGTGTTTTTTTATATATTTTTTTTTTATAACTCAATTGGTATTTTGGGGGCGGGATGAAATTAGCCGACCGATAAGAAAAAATAATGCTACAGAAAAGAAAAAGAAAAGAAAAAAGTCCTTTAAAAAGAAAAGTACTTAAAATCCTTTTTTTCGTTCTAACCGAGAAGGCTAGTTCCTTTAAGAAGTCGTTTGCGCTTTAGACTTGGAAATGCACCGAAATGTTTAAAGATGTACTTTCCCTATTT
>CAUZXP010000516.1:0-12500 GCA_963584105.1 Alviniconcha strummeri | reverse complement strand
CTGCAGTTGTTCGCAGTTCGCTCTCTCTGGGCTGTAGTGCCCTCACTGCAGTTCTTCACTGTCTCTGGGCCTTAGTGCCTTCACTGCAGTTCTTCGCTCTCTCTGGGCCGCGGTGCCTTCAGTGCAGTTTTTCGCTCTCTCTTGGCCGCGGTGCCTTCAGTGCAGTTCTTCGCTCTCTCTGGGCCGTGGTGCCTTCACTGCAGTTCTTCACTCTCTCTGGGCCGTGGTGCCTTCACTGCAGTTCTTCGCTCTCTCTGGGCCGTGGTGCCTTCACTGCAGTTCGTCGCCCGTGGTGCTCTGGAGATGCGGCTCCCCCCCCCCCCCCCACACACACATACACAACCAAGCGCCTTGAGTGTGTGCATTAAAAGCATCAGTTCTGAACACGTTATGTTTACTCCGCTTGTCAAAGTGGGTGGAGCTATCTAGCTAAAGGCGAGAGGTTAGCTACTGAATTGGCAGTGACATGGTCGAACAGTGTCTTTTGAGTTCATCTCAAAGTGAAAGAGAACAGTGCTATGCTCTCGTTTGTAATTATCGTGGGCTTGCATTCTGAGGCAAGGATACGGCAGGCATAAAAGGGGAATCTCATTCTGAAACAAGGCCACGGCAGGCTAAAAACAATGAGTTTGTTCTGAAGCAAGGACACGGCATACTTTAAGATAAAATAAAGAGTTTCATTCTGAAGCAAGGACACGACAGCCTAAAAACAAGCAATTCATTGTGAAGCAAGGACACGGCAGGCTAAAAACAAGGAGTTCATTCTGAAGCAAGGACACGGCAGGCTTAAAAACAAGGAGTTTCGTTCTAAAGGCAGGCTTTAAAAAAAGAAGAAAAAAAAGAAGGGAGTTTCAGTCTGAAGCAAGGACACGGCAGGCTAAAAACAAGGAATCCATTCCGAAGCAAGGACACGGCAGGCTAAAAACAAGGAATCCATTGTGAAGCAAGGACACGGCAGGCTAAAAACAAGGAATCCATTGTGAAGCAAGGACACGGCAGGCTAAAAACAAGGAATCCATTGTGAAGCAAGGACACGGCAGGCTAAAAACAAGGAATCCATTGTGAAGCAAGGACACGGCAGGCTAAAAACAAGGAATCCATTGTGAAGCAAGGACACGGCAGGCTAAAAACAAGGAATCCATTGTGAAGCAAGGACACGGCAGGCTAAAAACAAGGAATCCATTGTGAAGCAAGGACACGGCAGGCTAAAAACAAGGAATCCATTCCGAAGCAAGGACACGGCAGGCTAAAAACAAGGAATTCATTCTGAAGCTTGGACACGGCAGGCTAAAAACAAGGAATCCATTCCGAAGCAAGGACACGGCAGGCTAAAAACAAGGAATCCATTGTGAAGCAAGGACACGGCAGGCTAAAAACAAGGAATCCATTCCGAAGCCAGGACACGGCAGGCTAAAAACAAGGAATCCATTCCGAAGCAAGGACACGGCAGGCTAAAAACAAGGAATCCATTCCGAAGCCAGGACACGGCAGGCTAAAAACAAGGAATTCATTCTGAAGCTTGGACACGGCAGGCTTAAAAACAAGGAGTTTCGTTCTGCAGCAAGGACATGGCAGGCTTAAAAAAGAAAAAGAAAGAAAAAAAGGGTGGGGGAGTTTCAGTCTGAGCAAGGACAAGGCAGTCCTTCTCAACGTAGGACACGGTAGATTAAAGAAGAAAAAAAGGAGAAAAAAGAGTTTCATTGAGGCAAGGACACGGCAGGCTGAAAAGGGAGTTTCATTCAGGGATAAGAACGTGGCAGGCTTTTATGTTTACGAAAGCTACAACATCGGAGCTTATATGAACCTCCGGTTTATTTGTCAAACGCCGTGAACTTTGAAATGTTTGAATAGACCGCAGGAAAGACATTCTTATTCCATGCAAATGCGTTCACAGTCAACATACATAAAAAATAGATATCAAACAGAAAGAAAAAGGCCATTGGCGTTCAGACTAGCTTCAGCCGGTAATAACTGCTTTTTCTTTTTCTTTCACCAAACGCAGGGCAATTTCTGCGCATGGCTAGTTTCACTTGCAGATGATATTCTGATACTCCTTGCAGAAGCTATTCAAGCACTCGCACCCAAATTATCACAAAGGAACAGAAAGAGGTAAAAGCGTAATGTATTTACTTTTACACGCGAAGGCTTTGGCCGGCTGTGCAAGAAGGGCACGACTGTACGTAAGCTTGCTGATTCCGTTGGTTTGTGCCAGCACAGCGGAGAGTTGTTGATGCGTGCACATCGATCTCTCCATTCACCCCCAGCCGTTCATCAAATATTGACCGCTCGAAGCCCCACTGGAGTGTAACTTGGTGCATGCACGACTTCGAGGAGGAGGAGTGGGGGGAGGGGGTGGGGACGCGCCACGGTTCACTTCGCTCGCTATTGACTGCTTGGCTTCTTCACCTAGTAGCTGCTCTCTCTCTCTCTCTCTCTCTCTCTCTCTCTCAGTGTGTGTGTGTGAGGGAGGGAGAGAGTGCTTGTGTGAATGAGAGCGCTGGGATGTTTTGAAAGAGAAAATGTGTGTGTGTGTGTGTGTGTGTGTGTGTGTGTGTGTGTGTGTGTGTGTGTGTGTGTGTGTGTGTGTGTGTGTAGGCGTAGGTGGGTGTGTGTGTGTGTGTGTGTGTGTGTGTGTGTGTGTGTGTGTGTGTGTGTGTGTGTGTGTGAGGGAGGAAGAGAGTGTGTGAATGAGAGTGCTGGGATGTTTTGAAAGAGAAAATGTGTGTGTGTGTGTGTGTGTGTGTGTGTGTGTGTGTGTGTGTGTGTGTGTGTGTGTGTGTGTGTGAGGGAGGGAGGGAGAGAGTGCTTGTGTGAATGAGAGTGAGAGTGCTGGGATGTTTTGAAAGAGAGAATGTGTGTGTGTGTGTGTGTGTGTGTGTGTGTGTGTGTGTGTGTGTGTGTGTGTGTGTGTGTGTGTATGTTTTGAAAGAGAGAGAGAGAGTGTGTGTGTGTGTGAGAGAGAGAGAATGAATAAGTGAATGAGAGTGAGAGGGTGTCAAAGAGGGAGTGGGGGGTGGGGTGGAGGGAGCGCCTGCAATGTTTATATGTGTTTCTATCAAGTGGGGATCGAAGGTGTGCCGAAAGACCCACGAAAGAGGTCCCAGACTTGCCATGTCGCCAGGCTAGATGTTGTTCCGTCGATCTGGCGCCCATTCAGCAGAATAGATTGACCGAGTGACACGGTTTTCTCCCCTGGGTCTGTAACTGCTGACAGGTTTTGGAAAAGATGTCTGCCGTTCTTGCCTGGAATCGATGCGTTGGAACCGTTCGTCACGATTTTTTTCTTTCTTTCTGATCGATGGTTATTTTTTCACTCAGTGCATACGGGTTGTAGTTAAGTGGGGACTGAAAAGTGTACATGCACACGCAAAGACACACACGCACACACACATTCACTCGCACGCACGCACATGCATGTACACATACACGCACACACACACACATACACACACACACACACACACACACACACACACACACACACACACACACACACACCTCCAGAGTTTTTGCATTTCAAATGAAGATGACGTAAAGTGACAATGAAATACGAGGAGATAGAGGAGAAGATAGCGTTTGTCCAGATTGGCACTTCCCCGTAGGGCCCGTCGGCTTGTGCACGTGAAACGATCCCTCGGAGAATGCAAATCGAAATAACGGTAAGGGGGAAGTTTTCCGTTCCCCATGACGATCAAGATAAGTCAGAACACAGTGCTTGCAAACAGACTTTGGTATTGGTTGTGTACAAAGTCACGATGATCGCATAGGAATAGCGCTGGAAGAGAAGAAAAATACCATGCCTTGGTATTGATTGGGTAGCGCTACGCTGTGGCTGCTCGCTTTCTTCGGGCACAGCGGTCCTAGCTTCCCCACAAGGGACAAACGCGTGTTTGCATAGGAAATGCGGAGCACAAAAATAGCGACGGCTCCGATACGTGGTTTCACCCGCCACGCGATTGACATGTATGCGGGTAATCAAGCAGACACGCAGACAAACATGCCATAGACTCAGCACCCAGCCTCGACAATCGCTCGGTCGTCGGGGCTTGCGGCTTGTGCATTCCGCTCAGGGCGAGGTGTAGCTTTCCTGCTCCCCCCCATCCCCGCCCTCCTCCCCATCACGAACTTAACCTTTTTTTCTTTTTCTTTTTATACCTTCTTCTTCCTCCTTTAAAACAAAACAAAAACTAGCTATCGTGTGTGTGTGTGTGTGTGTTTCTTTTTATACCTTCTTCTTCCTCCTTTAAAACAAAACAAAAACTAGCTATCGTGTGTGTGTGTGTGTGTGTGTATTGGGGTGTCTGTGAAACCCGGCGATGCTGCTCTTGTGTTGGGGATGGGAACAGCGTTGACTTGTGAATGAATCATGCATCAACTCATTAACCTTTTTTTTCTTTTCTTTTTTCTTCTTCTTCTTTTTTCAAGCTGGCTTGCAACGGCGCTCGATTTAGTTTGGACGAGGAACAGGAGTGTGTGCGCGCTCGCGCGCGCGCGTGTGTGTGTAATACATTGTTTGTGCATGAGACGAATGACATAAACCCTTTCTGGTGCCTTATGCTGTTTATGTATCAAGCGGATGAAGTAAAGCTAATGGCAATACCCGTATCTTTCCAAGGCCTTATGTTGCTTCTGTGTAGAAGGAATGAGGCAATACCTTCCCGGGGCTATATGATTGTGTTTCAGGCAAACGATGCAGTAACTTTACTTGATTTGATTTGATTAAAAAAGAAGAAGTTTTTCTTCGTCTTCATCTTTGTTTGTGTGTTAGGTGAACAAAGTTTAAAATAAAAAATAAATACAGGCCTGGTTTGAAATGAAAAGGGGATGTGTGTTACTTTCTGTGTGGGGTCTAAATAGTGTTGCATGTCACATTTGCGCAGCGGAGAGAGAGAGAGAGAGAGAGAGAGAGAGAGAGAGAGAGAGAGTCTTTGTCAAAAAAGTACAATTCTGTGTAAATGCATACAGTTGTCTCTTTTAGTTATGGTACAGTGCGGCATTTACGATAGTCAAGATGGGGTGGCAGTCAAAATAATTAAGACCAAGCTGTCCAGGACACGAGTTACGAAGGCTCACCATCTGATTTCACGTCCAGTTTTCAGCTTATAAAATTTAGACTTAGGTCTTTGCTTCTGACCAAGTGGTCATAATTCGGGTGTTTCAGGTAAACGCCGAATGATGATGCAAGCAACCAAACATATAAGCTAGCTAAGCAAGTGAAGAATCAAGCTGCTTCAAATTTATATCAAAATAAAATTGATTCCCCTTTTTGTTCTTCATCCACCGCCCCCCCCCCCCCCCCCCACATACACACACTCCTTTTACTTGCCCCCCTTCCCTCTCTCCCACACCCCGCCCCCATGTTGTTTTTAGTCCCATACAAAATCGGTGAGTATGTTGTCATTTGCAGATCTTGAAACAAATTGCGACATTGACTCTACCTTTGAGACTGTATAAGAGAATTCTTTCAAATTCCCCCTGATAATAAACTCCGTTTAGCTTTATACTTTCAGTCTACTTCGCATGTCCTAATTTCGCCAGGGATGTGTTGATGGCAAGAATTCGGTGTGAACATTTGTTCTTCTTGTTTCATTTTTATTTTGGCATCGTATATTTTCATACCTAGGAGGTAGTTTAGTGAATGTGGTGGGGTTAATGTGGAGGTGTTTCTGGAGTTACGTGTGTCTGTGTGCAGGGCTATATGGAGCAGCAACAGCAGCAGAAGAAGATGGAGCAGCAGCGCATGGAGAAAGAAATAATGGAACAGGAACGCCTCAAGGCCATCAAGAACAAGGGCAAGGATGAAGAAAGTAGGTCATAACTTTCAGAAACGTTTTACTGGTTATACTGTGCTGGTGGCTCAAGCGTCAGTGGTTGTTTACATGATTTCACGCATATTGTTCATTAAAAAAAATTAAATTGATACTGTATACTTTTGTTATGAATACGTTGTTATATCTTTTTAGCTTCAGGCGACATCTTCGCTGGTTAGAAGGGTGGCATATTTTGTCCTGCCTACATTGGACACAATGGATGGGGCAAATTTATTGAAATGAACGTTTCTGCTTACTTTTGCACACTTCTCAGAACAGTGCCTGGACGGAAATAGCACCAGCAGTCAAAAATCCTATAGCAGGGAATGGGTTAAGTGACATAGCTTGGAGATGGTGTAATATGTGAGAGGGAAAAAAAGAAAGAAAAAAGGTTAGTTAATTAGTTAGGTCTTGGATTTTAACGTCCTGCCAACCGCATAGGGAAGAAAATTAAAAGCAGTAACTTAGTTTTTTTTATGCCCAGTCATCCAGCACGTTTGTATCAGTATATATATATATATATATGAGAGAGTGAAAATGCATAACCTTTCATTAAACAGGGGCTCAGAATTAGAAAGGTTGTTTTAAAATAAAAACAACAACATGGTTTGAAGGTTCAAAGTAAATCTAGAATAACATTTTCTTTGTTGAAGATGTATTGTTTAGAATTGTATTCAGTTTCCGTTTGCAGATAAATAGTAATGTGCGTCCTTTTGTCTGTTTTGATGAGGCAAGTCTTGTTTGGGGTGTATTTGTCAAGGCAACAGATTCGTGAAATAGGTAGTACCACAGATACTGATCTGAACATTTTCTTCATCTTTTGGCGTGGTTAGAATCAAACAGATCAGTTGCTAATAAAAGCAACAATATTAACGAAAGATCTGCAATTATTTTACTAACACGATTTTATAGCTTCGTCTGTTGCTAAGGAAACATTACCCCTGCTGTTGCCAAGTGCTCAGAAGTGCACAGCCAGCGGATGAGTAATACAACAATTCGTTGGGATGGATTATGATTGATTGGGCGTAGAAGTGTGTCACTTAAGTTGTGATTTAGGACGCGTTTATTGTCAAGACTTCTAAATTAAGCCACCGTTGCTAAGGAAGCGTTCTGCACTTACTGTTGCTTAGTACTCACAAACGTACTACCACCTCATGATCGAAATGAACCGTACTTATATAGGTGTACATCTGCTGATGAAGAATGCCTTTTCCGTCCAAGCTTCAGTCTAGGCCACCGTTGATTGACGTGGTTGAGAAAGATGGTGCACTTGTTTTTGCTAGGTGCTGATCTTACACACTCACAGTCACAGTGAGTCATTGTTAGAACTCTGTGCCTTTTAAAGGTGAAGGGGGCGGTGCATGTAAGGACATCTCATCACTACAGCTACAGGCCACTGCTGTTAGGGACAGCTTTAGATGTGACGTTGCTTACCAAGCAACAAACTCGTAAATATGAGCGTTTGAAACTTACTATGCATTATCTTGTGTAAAGAAATGTTTGGAAACATTTTTAAACATCATTTAGACCATGTCCCTTTCTTGGGGCGTTCTTGAACTGCCCGGCGTACATGCACTCACCGTATTGTTGCTAGGCAATGCAAGTCGTTTGAGGCATCAGATTAAATCTGGCACTCTGTGGACAGCTGATGAAGCTGTGACCTCCACACTAGAATAATAGAATAAAATGTGACCTAGTAGCTCCACACTAATAACAGAATAAAGTAATAGTTCATACAAGCAGCGACTTCTCTGCAATGACGATAATTACGTTGTATGAAAATGATGTAAAAACTTACTTTTTAATCAGAAAAATCGCATTTTAAATTGTTCTATAAAAGCAGTTCGGCCGAACAGCAGAGGCAGATCAAGAGGTTGTGGTTCGAATCCTAGCTAGAGCATCAGTTAACCAATCATCTTTACTCTGTCCTGTGTTTGCTCTCGCTCCTCGGCTTCTAAGTGGTTAGTGATAATCTGCCATCAGTGGCGTGGCCCCAGGCTCCTTGTCACATGATTGACGACTCGTGTCCATATAGTTTGCTAATCAGTGGCATGGTTCCATGCGCTTTGTCACAGAGTGACTGACAACTCCTGTCCACACGGTTTCCTGATCAAGTGGCATGGTTCCATGATAACTCCTGTTACTGACAACTCCTGTGCTCGAGGTTTGCTAATAAGTGGCATGGCTCTGTACTCGTTGTCCCAAATTTTGACTGGCATTTCCTGTCCACACAGTTCGCTAATCAGTGGCATGGTTCCATGCTGTTTGTCACATGATTGACGACTCCTGTCCACACGGTTTACTAAACAGTGGCATGGTTCCATGCTCCCTTGTCACAACGTAACTGACAGCTCCTGTCCACACGGTTTGCTGATCAGTGGCATGGTTCCATGCTCCTGGTCCCAATGTGACTGACGGTCATGTCCAGCGTGTCGTGTCCCCAGGTGCTATCGCATCCTCGGAGGTGAAGCAGAAGCTGCAGGAGTTCGTGCTGACCAAGAAGCAGCGGGAAGCTGTGGCCAAGGATATGACCAACTCGCCACCACAGTTCAGACACCCATGGTCAGTGTCCCGTATAATCCTAGCCCCAGGCACCTTTCAGCTTCCTACCTTTCTGTTGCTGCCCCCTCCCCATCCCACCCACTGCCCCATCTCTTTTTTTTTTTTTTTTTTTTTTTTTTTCCTTTGTGCACGTGGGCGGTCTGTCTCCGTCTGTCTGTCTGTCTCTGTCTCCGTCTCTCTCCCTCTCTATACCCCCCTCCCTCTCTCTCTCTCTCTGTTGTGTGTCTGTGTCTCTCTTCTTTTTCTGCCTCGCTGTCTGTATTCTACTTGATTTGTTAATTTAATTATTAATTTCATATGCATTTAGTTTTTTAAACTTTGTTCAGACAATTGGAGTGGGAGTGGGGGGTGCTCAAGGACCAAATACTTGCACACCAGATCGAGTTTATTTCAGCTGTACTGTTAGTTGTTGACTCTGTGTGTGTGTGTGTGTGTGTGTGTGTGTGTGTGTGTGTTGTGTGTGTGTGTGTGTGTGTGTGTGTGTGCTGGAAGTAATGACAAAGACATTGAATAAGTGTTGTAGTGTATTTACTTATGTAATTAAGTAGGGTTTCATTGTTCTTTTTATTCTGCACGCGGTTTTTGTTTGTTTGTTTGTTTGTGTGTGTGTGTGTGTTGTTGTGTTGACCGTCTTTAAAAATATATTTTTTATTTTATTTTATTTTATTGTGTGCTTCGGGTTTACGTTAGGTGAAGGCGCTAATAAATATTCTTTTACATTGCATGAGATGACAATGCAGTACAGTGTTTGTGTGATGCTGATGATTCTGCAGGGTACCCAGCTCCAGCTCACTGGACCAGAGCTCCCCCCCTCTCAGCAATCTGTCCCCTCCCTACCCCCACCCACTTCTGGGCAAGTACGACGACGACTTCCCGCTCCGCAAGACTGGTAAGCATCCGCTTCCTTCCCTCTGGCACTTTGTAGTTCGGTTTCGTTTTGGTTGGAGTCCCAGCATGAGTTGTTTTTCAAATTTCTGGCAAGGTATGCAGAGCAGTGCACATGTCAGTTCAAACCCACGTAAAACTAACGAATCTTGTGCAGTAGTCGTGAGGTTGACTTAAACGTGGATTGTTACTGAAGGAATGCTGTAGGTGGATTTGATGAATGTTCGGATGATTTTTGTTTTTGTTTTCTTTAACAGCAACTGTTTGGTTTGCTTTTTTGTTTGTTTGTTTTTCTATGGCCCTTCCCCCAATACACACGCACATACACGTTTATTTTCTTCTTTTTGTTTTGCTATGTTACACGTTTCCTTTGGTTTTTACCTTTTTGTTGTGTGTAGTTGCATGAGATTTGTTTTTGTTTCTTGCCTGTTCCTTTGTTTTAGTCTTGGTTATTTATTTATTTGGGTCCTTACACCATCAGCTTCACAAATAATACATATATTTCAGGCTTTGAGGAAGAACAAAAGCGATTTGGAAAGAGAATAATGTTTAGTTTGAGCACACATTCGTTTTCGTTTTATTTTCAAAAGGGTAGGCAGCTGATTATAAAAAAAAAAAATCAAAAAGAAAAGAAATTCAAATTTAGCAGTGCTTCATTTTATATAGTGTTTCTTCTTTTTTTTTCGTCTGCATTGATTTTGTTCAGTTGCTCCGAAATTCTGTTTCGGCTACAGATTTTAGGTTGGACACTTTTTTCATTGGAATGAGCTTTATAAGCAAAGGGAATTTAAGTGATTTATATTTTCTCATTGCCTCTTGGCCCCTGTCCGCTCTCCCTTCAGACGCCTTTTATTTGTAGTGTATTGTTTTGTCCTATCAGTTTATTATGTATTATATAATAATAATATATATGTATAGATATTTTCGTTCTCTTGAAATCTATGAGCGTCTGTTGAAGATGAACGCACAGAAAGCGTCAGAGACTTTGTAAATTCCCATGTGCAAATTCTGTTTCAAAGAGTTATTTATGACTTGCCTGTTATATCTCAAGGTGATTTTTAAAAAAGAGAAGAAAAAAGAAAACAGAGAGAGAAGGGGGAAAATGAAAGCAAGAAGAAAAAAGAGGGGGTGGGATGGGGGGGGGGGGGGGGGGAGTTTAAAGAAGAAGGAAGAAGAAAGAATACCCGTAAGATGACTGCGAATGAGGTACCCTGTAGGCTAATCATGAGAGAGTAGTGCAAGTTGATTGTGAAATAGTCTCTAGGTTCAGTGTGTAACCATATCCTTAGGTTTTTTGAATGTGAGATTCCTGTAACGAGGTTGATTTGCAGTGCTGATGCCGTGTTCCCGGTTTTTCTTGTTTTCAGCCTCAGAGCCTAATATATATAAAGTCCGTTCAGCATTGAAACAGAAATTGGAAACCCGTCGCACAATGATAGCGCACAGTCCACTGATGGTACGACGCAGGGACCGTCCAGGGCCGCTGCAGATGAAACGCAAAACCCCTTTGTCAAGTATGTAGCTGTGCTAACTGCCTTCCTTTCTCCTCCCTCGTTGCTTGCTCGCTCGCTCGCTCACTACCTCCTCACTTTTAATAACGTTAACCAGTTCGTATTTAACCCGTCGATGTTGTCTCTTGACATTAATCACTTACTTTTTACTTGACCTTGACATGTGGGTTTTTTACTTCCGGCTGGCCTTAATCTGTGGGAGTTTACTTCCGGTGGACTTAAAAAAAAAAAAAAAAAAAAAGGGTTTTTACTATACACTGATGAAAACATACACTGGCTTTTGACCCATCCACCCCTCCCCAAAAAACAACACAAAACCATCGGTTGGCTGACTTGTAGAACTTTATCTCCGGTTAAATTCAGTGTGTTTGACTTTAACTCCCATTTGACCTTGGCATGTAGGACTTTACTACTTCGTGTTTACTTTGCATTGAATGGAACTCTACCGTCGACCTTGACATGTGGGACAGTTTTGAGGGATTGGGCCTTGGGTAGTGAATTCAGTGGAGTTTCGGCTGTGGCGGAGGGTGACATGTCAGTCAGTGCACACAGACCACCACCAGGTCAGAGACACGGAGCCTAGGTCGACTACGTGGTCTCAGTTACCAAGCCAAACGCTGACAGTTACTACTACCGCTACCCCCCCCCTCCCCCCCACCGCCCACTTCCCACCCCACCCCATCCAGTCCTACAGTCCACCTCCCCTCCGAAACTACAACCCATGTTGTGCAGAAAGGAACAAGATCAAGAAAAAAATGTGACGATTTTCAGAAGTTCTGCGTGGTTATCCATGGCTCTAAAAAAAAAAAAAGAAGAAGAAGAAGGAATACTGGATTAGAACTTCGGTTTCAAAGCAAGACAAGAGTTACCTTGGTGGGCCTCTCTCTCTCTCTCCCCCGTCTTTTCCGTCTCTCCCCCCCCCCCCCCCTCTCTCTCTCTCTCTCTCTGTGATTTTATCACAAACATGGAATATAATCACGCACACGTGGGCGCATGCACACATGCACTTACTGCGATGTTAACAGATAAACGCCCCTTCATCACATATGCAGGATTGCAACTGCTTGGGAAAGCACAGATACATAAAAACCACATTGATGGCTAGCAACAGCATGGAGCCGGATGCATGAGAAACATTAAGTGTGTATATAGTAGCAAGTTTGCTAGCAACCCACTTTGCATGCTGTGCTATGAAAAACAAAGGCACGAACGCACACAAACACACACACACACACACACACACCACACACACACACACACACACACACACACACACACACACACACACACACACACACACACGAAAACAAACAAAAATGAGAGGAAGCTTCGTGTAGTCCTCGTGTGCTGTGGTATGATAAGATGACTGGGATGGCATTGTGCTGAGACCTGTACTCATCGCGCAGTCTTGTGCACGTGTCTTGCCGCTCGCACCGACGTCTTTGGTAAACCACGCTTTTCTCGGAAAGGGCTGGAGTATACTGTTCACAATGCATATTACACACACACACACACACACACACACACACACACACCACACACACACACACACACACACACACACACACACACACACAGGGATAATGAAAGTGTGCCTCTAAAGGAACAGAACTGGATCGAGATGCATCAGAGAGTAACGCATTCTTTTTGATGAGCTAGATCCAGCACGTGGCGTGCTTTTGCCTGTACAACTAGTGGGTAAACGGTACCCTTAAAAAAACAAAAAAAAACT
>CAUZXP010000515.1:7500-12500 GCA_963584105.1 Alviniconcha strummeri | reverse complement strand
ACTTGGCCTAGCCGGCACTTTCTACACACATGCACTGAGACCGTAAGTAATATCGTATATTTTTCACACCTTCGTGACTGCACTGCACAGTTGTATGAATGCATTAACCGTTTCAAGTTCAGTGTTGCTTTACGTCCACAGAGATCATGAGGACTGCCAGGGACAGGGGGCCTGGGATGGCCACCTCGACTTTCACACAGCTCCTGAGCTCTGATAAACGTTTTGTTCTTTCATGGTGCTTCACGTGCACAGAAACCATCAGGTTTATTAGGGGCGGGCGAAGGTTGGGGAGGGGGGGGGGGGGGGGGGGGGAGATTATGTACCTATTGCTACACTCACTGCTACCACCAGAATGACTCCTGCATTAAGATGGGTCGCTATGAGAACTGTTTGAAAATCACAAGACAATGTCCACAAACTACAACTTTTTTTAAGAGAAGGGAGAGCCGAAGCGGAATCTAGTCGACGCCCTTCTGCTTAACAGCCTAACACCTTACCGCAGGGCCAATCCGGCTCACTAATAAACTTTTTTCGATGACAAGAAATATGTTTTTGTTTGTTTGTTTGTTTGTGTGTGTGTGTGTGTGTGTGTGTGTGTGTGTGTGTGTGTGTGTGTGTGTGTGTGTGTGTGTGTGTGTGTGTGTGTGTTAAAACTCTTAGCCTGTTAAACTAAGTAAGTAAACATGGCACATTACGTCCACAGAAACCATAAGGCTTACTATGGACGTGGAAAGGGGGCGATGGGGTAGAGATGAACGACTCGTCCGCACGCTCCGACCTGTAAAGACCGAAGAGACCGTTAGCCACCGCCATAACAATAAATGTTAAAGACTTGGGGACCACGCCAGTGCGAAATAACTTGTGTACTCCGCAACTTGCTCTTTCGACAGCCGTGCGGAGCAGAGTCACACAGACACGAGTCCGAAAAAACAGCTATTGGAACCTGAAGCAGAAGACAGTCCAACTCACTGTCAGAACCCAGCTCCGCCTCCCTCTTCAGATCGCTCCTGGCTCTGACGCCTCTGTGGAGTTCGAGCTCGACGTTGCTTTCCGTCCACAGAGGCCGTAAGGACTATTAGGGACGGGGAGCCCAGGACGACCACCTCGACCTTTACACCGCTCCTGAGCTCTGAGATCCATATCATCAATCAGTGTTGCTTTACGTCCATAGATACCGTACGTGGTACGGACTATTAGGGACGGGGAGCCCAGGACGACCACCTCGACCACAGCTCCTGAGCTTTGAGATCCATATCATCAATCAGTGTTGCTTCACGCCCACAGAGATCGTGCAGACTGTTTGGGACGGGGAGCCCAGGACGTCCGTAACATCAATCAGTGTTGCTTTACGTCCACAGAGACCGTAGGGACTATTATGGACGGGGAGCCCAGGACGTCCATAACATCACTCAGTGTTGCTTTACGGCCACAGAGACTGTAGGGACTGTTAGGGACGGGGAGCTGGAACCCAGGACGGCCACCTCGACCCTCACACAGCCGGCTTCTGATCTCCGGGCGTGTGGCCTGTAGGTGATGATGATGAGTTGATGCTTAATGTCCTCAGATGTCATTTGACATATTAGGGACAAGTTGTGACCAATGCCGAAGCACGGTTCAATAAAAGCCACATACGTAAGGTGTATGCGTGTTTAGCTGTAACCTGCCACCTGCACTTTTGGCAGAATGACCGGGATTTTTTACGTGCTACTGTGGTAACACGGGGGTGGAACAGATACCGAAATAAGAGTCAGCACAGAAAGTCGACCCTGGAGAAGAAAATTCTCCCGCCGTTCCAGCAGGGATTCGAACCCGCGACCTTTCAATCACGAGTCCGGCGCTCTAACCACTGAGCTATCCCCGCCCCACGTGTGGCCTGTAGGAAGCACATTAGCCCATAACTAATGTCGGCTAACTGCGCCGAGTGAAGCTTGAACACCACCAGCTGTGCCGACGGCGCTATCTGTCTCGCACGCTTGTCACTTGATACATCTGGACCAGGTGAGGCAACAATAGGTCAGTCAGCCACTGCAAACTTTCCTTCCTTTTGCCCCCGTGTGAAAAAGCGGGGATAGCTCAGTGGTCCTGATCGAATGGTTGCGGGTTCGAGTCCCTGCAGCGGTAGTGGGAGAATGTTCTTCTCCAGGGTCAGTTTTCTTTGCTGACTCTTATTCCGGAATCCGTTCCACACCCGTGTTACGGGGATGTTAAGATCTCGGTCATTGTGCCAAAAGCGCAGACGGGCAGGTTACAGCTAAACACATAATTATTCACCTGCGTATGCCGCTTTGCATGAAATGACACTGTAAAACCGTGGTGCATGGTTGTCTGGTGTGCACAGAATGCGCATCGAGACGGCAGCAGTTTCACGTAGCACTGACCAGCCACGCAACAACCGAACGACGCTGTAAGTACGCAACTTCGATGGATATTCAAAAAATAAAAGTAAGTAAGTAAGTAAGTAAGTAAGTAAGTTGATGTTTTACGCCCAGTCAACCATTACGGTTATGTCAGGACGAGGAACCAAAGGAAAGCCGTCAAAAAGACTATAGGCCTACTGCATGAAAAATGGCAGACACTGAAACAGTTTAGATCGGAGCAGAAAAATAAAGACAGCTTGAAGGAAGTAACGATCGAACGGGACACGAAAAGCAAAAAAATAAAAACGGAGAAAAAAACGAGTAAGTAACTTGGTGTTTTACGCCCAGTCAACCAGTGTGGGTATATATATATATATATCAGGGCGAAGAAAGAAACGAAGAGAGAAGGAATTGAAACGGGAAAGAAAGAAAGAAACGTACAACAGAAAACTGGAAAGAAAGAAACGTACGAAAGAAAAGAAAGAAAGAAATGTTCAACAGAAAACGTGAAAGAAAGAAAGAAACGTACAACAGAAAAAGAGAAAGAAAGAAACGTACAACAGAAAAGGGGAAAGAAAGAAACGTACAACAGAAAAAGGGAAAGAAAGAAAGAAACGTACAACAGAAAAAGGGAAAGAAAGAATGAAACGTACGACAGAAAACGGGAAAGAAAGAAAACAACGTACGACTGAAAACGGGAAAGGAAAGAAAGAAACGCACAACAGAAAACGGGAAAGAAAGAAACGTACAATAGAAAACGAGAAAGAAAGAAAGAAACGTACAATAGAAAACGAGAAAGAAAGAAAGAAACGTACAACAGAAAAGGGAAAGAGAGAAAGAAACGTACGACAGAAAACGGGAAAGAAAGAAAGCAACGTACGACTGAAAACGGGAAAGGAAAGAAAGAAACGCACAACAGAAAACGGAAAAGAAAGAAACGTACAAAAGAAAAAGGGAAAGAAAGAAAGAAACGTACAACAGAAAAAGGGAAAGAAAGAAACGTACAACAGAAAAAGGGAAAGAAAGAAAGAAACGTACAACAGAAAAAGCGAAAGAAAGAAACGTACGACAGAAAACGGGAAAGAAAGAAAGAAACGTACGACAGAAAACGGGAAAGAAAGAAACGTACAACAGAAAAAGGGAAAGAAAGAAAGAAACGTACAACAGAAAAAGGGAAAGAAAGAAACGTAGGACAGAGAACGGGAAAGAAAGAAACGTAGGACAGAAAACGTACGACAGAAAACGGGAAAGAAAGAAAGAAACCTACAACAGAAAACGGGGAAGAAAGGGAGAAAACAAAACAAAAAACGTACAACAGAAAACGGGAAAGAAAAGAAAAGAAGAGAAAACAAAACAAAACAACGTACAATAGAAAACGAGAACGAAAGAAACGTGCACGAACAGAAGAGTTAGCTAAATAGTCTGTTTTCCCGAAATTCATGACAAAAAAGAAGAAGAAAACCCAACAAGATAAGCAAGTTTAAGTGACAATGACGTCATGATGACGCAAGGAGACCACCACGGCACCTGTCTGACTGTCACTGACACCAAAAACTTGTACCATAATAGAAACTGTCGCTCACAATACACACAACGAGACGGCACGTCAACAATTGCTTTGCTGCGCAAACCCCGTTTGCCACACACAGGCACAGGACACCAGTCCTCACGTTCAGACGCATTCCAGGGGGTAGAGCTTGCCAAAACTCCGTGTATGCTCGAATGATTTTTACAAGATAGGGCACAACCGAGCCTGAACGAGGGCCCCAACACCACAGCAAACGCGTTCAGCTTCGCCGCAATCTCGAGCGCACGGCGTGATTACTGTGGGAGTCTCGGGTCACGAACAGCGGGTAGGTCCCGAAAGGTTCGCGGACGGGTCGCTGAACGAGCCGTCGGTTTGTTTTGCTGCGCGAAGCGAAGGGGGACAGAACGGAGACGTGTGTGTTGGCCTCCCGTGAGCGGTGGTGATTTTGGCTGATGGAAGTGGTGGTCGTCGTTCCTCTGTCGTCGCTGTCGCCGTGGTGGTTTGCTGCTGCTGTTGTGTTCGGCCAGCAGGCAGGATTACGATCTAGGAGTACTTACTACAAGAGCCTTGCCGGATCGTCGTGCAGCTAACAGTGTGGTGTAGAAAACTACGTGGGAAGGAAGGAAGGCGCGGCGATACCTAGCCGCCGTACGTAGCTGAGGGGTCGCGAGTGTGTACAGTGTGTCGTGTGTGATCGAAACAAGGTCGCCAGCCGGTGTCAGCTCTACGCAGGCCACATTCTCAGGCAAGGAACGGGACCCCCCAGAAGTACACCTCCCCAACCCCCTCCCTCACCTCACCTCCTTTTTTTTAAAACTTCTCCACCCCCACACCCCACCCCACCCCCAGCCAGTTTTCGCAGTCAGTGTCGCCGTTACCAAAACCGATCACCCTTGGATCGAAGCAGTTTCTAAGGATTAGTTAATAAATAATACAACTTTTGCTGAGAAGCGAGTCGGCGGAATAGGAGAGGAGGGGGGAAATTACGGGGGCGACAAAGTTTGTGTGGCCGAAAGTTTTGGTGTTGAAGTGTATCAGTGTGTGCATGCAGTGTGGCCAGGAGGCTGACACCGCACGATGCTCCGTGGGATTTCACGCTACAAGTTGGGACGAGA